>CAJHZI010000425.1:600000-870000 GCA_905160935.1 Enchytraeus crypticus
GGAGCATCAGTGTTGCAGCTCAGCTTCCTTAATGATGGAGAGAATCCTCCATACGAGCCGAGTCCATATTGTAGCGTGGATGATCTGGAGTAGTAGTCCGGTGCTCTTTATCGTCAAAATCGAATCGAGCCAAGGTGTTGAATCTCGTGAATCGGTGCTGGATAGGTCACGTAGGTCAGTGGTTCAGCTGAATAGCGGTAATAGAGCCGAGCTGAAGCTGAGTAGTGTGGCAGAGTGGTGGTGGAGTCACTGTGGTTGAGCAGGATGGAAGCAGAGCTGTAGTAGTAAGGGTAGTTAGAGCCGCTGTAGTAGGGTAGGGTTGAACCATGATTGAACCAAGTACTTTTTCATTTCGACCTTTCATCCATTTTGTCTAGCATCTCACTTGTGATCCAAGTGTATTCAATAGCAATAGGACGGATTCCACCATCTTTCTTACCTATGGCTATATGGCTTCCGCCAAGCAGAAGTTTTCTAATGTTTTCCATTCAGCAGAATATTGGTGAAGGAGGTAAGAGCTGGGAGGAGAATAGGTCTGGATACCCGCTCGCTTAGTAAATCTAGAACATGTTGTAATCTGATACCATCTGAACCAGCAGAAAAACGTGCTAAAAAATTGTGAACAGCATTTAAGATATCATTCTCTGAAACCTTAAGTGCTTTAGCATTGATAGGATCTGGAGTGGGTGGAAGAACCTCTGAAAGAATCGGATATATGAAGATGTTCAACGTCTGAGCTTGCCTATTTATTAACTTTTTATCTATGCCATCTCATATTGGTTTTTTCCTCAAAGTTTTTTACATGCACAAAATTTTCAATCGTTAAGTAAGCTCGATTAATTTTATGACTATTGTTGTTTGTTTTAGTTTCTCTAAAGTGGCTCTATGTCCTTAAGCAGCCAAGGAAACTGTCTTCCGGTGTCTTCTGAAACTGTCTTCCGGTGTGTCCGCTTGGTAGCAGACTCAATTCAGTCTTCTATAGACCAGGTCATGAGAAATATACGGAAGATTAAATGGCCTTCAGACTAGTGGAGATAATAAACGAATTTTGTATACCCAAATGTACTTGTTAAGAAAATTAGCAGCAACTGAGCATATTTGTTAAAAATTTGTGAGCTTCACAATATTCCCAGTAATTACTAAAGCCGACTTTGTGTCAAAATTATTTTCTGATGATTTATACGGGATTAAGGAGAACGTTTCAAAGAGCATAAAACTAATGTTAGCTGATGCACTCAAATGCAGTTCGCAATTAACTAGTCGTGAATGTATACTGTACGGCTAAATCTAAGAAAATACTACTATAGAAAGCAATAGATATGTTGTACTCTAGGAATACTAACAATACGTTAACTACTACACCGCAAGTACCGTCTAATACCCGCTCTTATAAACGGAAAGATATTCTCGCCGATATGAATTTGAAGTCTACCTTAGGTCGACTTCAAAGGGTGTCATTAAACAATGAACACATCTGTTGTACACGTAATTAAGGGCGCTCTCTATCTTTCTGGGAGTCTTTGAGTCGGTAGATTGTTCATTCTACTTTTCATTCAGCTTTTGGCTTCATTTCAATGCACCATAGTCGCTACATTGTTTTATAAAGTTTTAGCAATACAGCTAAGATATCGTTTTTTTAATTTCTAGCATATAGGCATAAAGTACTCAATGACAATAAATGTATAGATGTAATTCCCATATTAAGTAGGCTATTTAACTTAGTTAAGTTTTTGTTTGTCTTATGTCTTGATTTGTGAAAATTGCAAATGTTTCATTTTAATGCAATTTTAAAACATTTAAATTTACGAATGTCTACATTAATTCTTTTAGATATTTGTTTATTATCATTTAAGCTTATAAAACATTATAGCTGGATGTGTAACTGCACTGCAAGTCAGGATCGAAATATTTATATCTACTTTTATAAACCATCTTATTATTAGCATAGGCGCCGGTATCGGTATAGCAGGTATGGCAATTGCCGTATCACTTTTAGTCCCAATGTTAAATTCCGTACCAAGTTTTGTACAACTATTTTACTCTTAATGATCTTAATGATATAGAAGATGTCATTACTGTACAAGTAAAATCCAGACTAAAGTTGTTCAGCTGGAATAAATGGCAGCCCTTTGTGAGGGTATCCTGTGAAGCGAAGGTTGCCGCCGTCAATACATGTACAAAAGTTCTAATGAGCTTACATTTATTTGAATTCACAAATTTAACAGTCACTGCTGTGCATATACGGTAGTAGGCTAGTATAGAGCTATGAAAACCTCAAAATTATGGCGATGTACGTGTAAGAGTCGGTTAAGTCACTTAAACTATATTACTAGAGTATGTATAAGACATTTAGTCATAAGAGTAATTTAGAAATATTAGATACTAGAAATACCTGCATGGCTAAATAGCTGGTTAATAAAAGGTGGGCTACATAACTTACATACATGTAGGCCTAGTTGCTTATAAAGTCAGATAGTATTGAATATACTTATCAATTTTAAACTTTGGTTCTGTGCAATTCTTCACAATGCTTTAGTAGACTGCTTAGGATATATTATACATCTTCAACTACATGCAGAAAGTGCCATAACGTATGGTCTCTATCACCAGTAGTATAGCCTTCATATTAATAAGTGACATCATTTGGATAATTGAACCGGCTGCAAACTAAATTGCCCCAAAGGCAGGAAACCTTCAACTTACTGATTTCCACTTGGACCTGACAGTATCATTAGAAGTTTAGAAACTGAAGCTAAACAATATAACTTTCTCATGAGGTGCATACGCTGGCGCATGCGTGTAATATTTTTTATTAATAGTCAGCATGCCTACAATAGTACGATTGCTTGCATGTGCTGCCGCTCGTGTCTGCATGTGCTTAGGTGCTTATACATTTGTGTGTGTTTGTATGTAGGCCCCCTATATGTGTTCATATTTGCGTATATGTACTGTATATACGCAAATATGTATATTACGTATATTGTCAAGTGGTGTTCTACCTCAACAAGGCTAACCTCACCTGAAACAGTTGCTTAATCCTTTAGTGTCCTACTTCAATGGATTTTGCATCTGACCTCGTAATTAAACTACACTAATCTAAAGACCCCGACCTTCTACGGAGTAACTGACAGACTACAGTATTTAATATTTAATTATTTTAATGCAAACTACAACGCGAATTTAATACAGATCAAGAAAATAAAGCAATATCCAAATAGATGACATCAACAAAAAGTTAAGCAGGCCTAAGTTTAAATTGACAGTCCTTATGATGAATCTGAAATATTCATATACACGTTTAACTCAAACACTAAAACGACTTTATATGATATAAGATCAACGAAAATACAATACCTAGCTCTATCTAATTAACGCGTCAAAACATAAATTCCACTATGGAAATGCTAACTGATAATTCCTCAATAACTGCGCTTACTTTAAGCGTACTTCGGGACCTCTTTCCTTTGATCAACTATTGATCAACTCTTGGATATCACCTAAGGATTATCCAACACTGTTCTGTAACAGTCTAATTCTTTCGATCCTTCTAATCCTCAATCCAAACTCACACGTGGAATCTCATCTACCACTCCCTCTCGTGACCTTCACCTTTTTTTCTCTCTAAACAAAAAACCTCTCTAGCTCCGCCCACTCTCGTGACGTCATAAGCGTAACTAACTTCTAAACTCCCTAATAATAAAAATACTAAAATCAATCAAAATAATATTAGATAACTTTCCATATATATAAATAATATAAGTAATCTTACTATACAAAATATCAGGGCATAATTCCCTGACACCTCCACAGCAGATTTTACATGTTTAAAACTTGTAATTCAGTTACATGTTCACAAACCATTAAAATCGATAAACCAAAAAATCGAGGGATATGCATTGATAATTTTGAGGAAATGTCAACGAAAACTGTCCAACATTTATAATTTCACAACAATAAATATCAATGTCTATTGTACTTAAACTTGTATTAATCAATCAACGGTACATTTTGTACAACGTTATCTAAATATATTAAATGACTAATTATTGCTTATAGATATATACATGTATATTATGTAACGATATCTATATATATATATATCTGCTTAGATAATCTGCCGTGTTATTATTCGCCCCTACAATATGCTTTATATTAGCATCATAACGACTTAAACTTAAACTCCATCTTGTTAGTCTAGCGCTCTTAGGTATACTATCTTGCAAATATTTCAATGGATCGTGGTCTGTGTATATCACTATATTGCAGCCGTATATCAGATAGTCGAATTTTTCTAGCGCGTGAATAATCGCAAAAGCTTCGCGCTCAATTGTAGACCAGCTCTGTTGAGTTTTCGACAACTTCTTTGATATAAACGAAATTGGACGTTCGTTTCCATCATCATCCTTCTGACTTAATACTGATCCAACAGAAATTAGTGACGCATCTGCATGTAAAATATATTCCTTGAAAGGATTGGGAGATTTTAATTTTGTTGCTTTAATTAACGCTTCTTTCAAGTCGGTGAAAGATTTCTTCTGTTCATCGTTTAACGTGAACAGAAGAAATTTCGACTTATTCTTATTCGACTTTTCTTGGTTAATTCTGTCAGTAGATATGCTATTTCAGCAAACTTTGGAATGAACGATCGATAAAACGAACACATGCCTAAATATGATCTAACTGCCTTGACGTTTGTTGGTTCTGGTAAGTCACATATTGTATTTATTTTCTCTTTCAGCATTGATTTCTCTCCGGAGCCTATCATATGTCCTAGAAATTTAACTTTAGACTTCGCAAAATTGCACTTTAGAAATTTCAATGTCATACCAGCTTGACCGATGGCATTAAGTACCGTATCTAAATGTTGCAAATGATCATTCCAGTCGTCTGAATGTACAACTATGTCGTCTATGTATGACCTCGCGAACTGAGAGTATGGCCTTAATATTAGATCCATTGCTTTTTGGAATGTAGCGCTGGCAGTCTTCAGACCAAAAGGCATATAGATCCACTCCATTAAACCTCTAGACGTCTGAAACGCTGTTTTATGAATGTCTGTTTCATTGATTGGTATCTGCCAATAACCGCTCGTGCAATCAAATGTTGTAATATACTTTGCTCTGCTAACTTTAGTCAATATTTCTTCAGAGATGACTGTTGGATATCTATTACTTGCTGTACCTTTATTTAGCATGCGCATATCTGTGCACAGTCGCAGATTTCCATCCGATTTCTTAACAGCTACTATTGGATGATTATATTCACTGCTCTGGGAGTGTTTGATTTTCCCTTCTTGTAGCAAATCGTCAATTTGTCACTCCATTTCAGATTGTAATTTCTCAGTGACTCTGTATTGCCTCTGTTTAGTAGGTTTAAAATCTGGTATTAAGTTGATTTCGTGCTGAATCACGTTGCAATGACCTGGTTTAGAGCGGTATATTTCCTGATGATTATTCAATATTTATTTTATCTGCCCCTCCTGAGTTTCTGATAGATGATCTAATTTTAGGCCATTTAACTGTTTAGTAAATTCCTCCATGTCTTTGTCTTCCTCTTTGATCTCGGGATACATTTCAATGTTTCCGAACTCTTCATCTTTTTCATAAATAATTCCAAGAGTGCTTACACGCTGAATAAACTTTCTCAGATCATTAGCATGTAGTTTTCTAATTCCGCCTGATTGTAATTTTACTAAGTAAGAATTTTTATCTAATACTTTATGGATTTTAGCTGGTCCTATCCATTTTGATAGAAGCTTGTGAGAGCTGCTCGGCTTCAGTATCAAAACTTGTTCGCCTTCTTCAAACTGTTTGACGTACGCTCTTAAGTTATACTGCTTCCTGTAATTTTCTTCTTCTTTTTCTGCGTTCTGTATTGCTAGTTTTTGAGCTTATCCTAATTCTTCTTGAATACTCTTTAGGTATATATCATCTCTCCTTCTTACTGGTACTTCTGGTGTTTGATCATTCGTCCAATGATTTTTCAGTACTGATAGTGGTCCATTTATAGGATGTCCAAATTATACTTTATGGATTTTAGCTGGTCCTATCCATTTTGATAGAAGCTTGTGAGAACTGCTCGGCTTCAGTATCAAAACTTGTTCGCCTTCTTCAAACTGTTTGACGTACGCTCTTAAGTTATACTGCTTCCTGTAATTTTCTTCTTCTTTTTCTGCGTTCTGTGTTGCTAGTTTTTGAGCTTGTCCTAATTCTTCTTGAATACTCTCTAGGTATTTATCATCTCTCCTTCTTACTGGTACTTCTGGTGTTTGATCATTCGTCCAATGATTTTTCAGTACTGATAGTGGTCCATTTATAGGATGTCCAAAGACCAGTTGATGAGGTGAAATGCCATTAGTCGAATTGGACAATTCTCTGTAGGACCATAGTAAAAACGGTACGAAACGGTCCCAGTTCTTCAGTTGTTTCTCTTCACTTACAATATGGTGCAGTCCTTTCTTAAGCTTTTGATTATATCTTTCAATGATAGCGTTTCCTTCTGGGTGGAACGGTGTTGAAGTTCTGTGTTCAATTCCAAATTTCTCGAAGAACTGCTTTGTCATTGAACATGTCTTATTCGTACCGTTATCAGATATAATTACTCTAGGTACGCCGTATGTCGGGAATATGCTTAATAGCGCATCGCACAGTTCCTTTGTTGATGATGTCTTTAGCGGTACTGCTATTGGATACCTTGTTAAACTACAAATTGCTGTCAAAATGTATTGATGATCTCTACATGTAGATGATTTATTAAGAAACGGTCCAATTAAATCGATATTGATGACATCAAAAGCTTTGAGCCCACGTTCTACAGGCTTAATAGGAATTCTGTCCCTCACTGTCTTTCTAGCTACACTTTGGCAAGCTTCGCATGACTTCACATATTCTTTAATCTGTTTTGACATTCCAGGCCAGAAGAAGTGCCATTCTATCCTTTTCTTAGTTTTCTTATGACCCACATGTACACTCCATATAGAATCATGTGCTGTATATATAATCTTCTTCCTATGTTCTGCTGGAACTACAAGTTGTTTTACTTCCTGACCTCTAACTACAGCTTTCCTGTGTAAAAGTTGGTTTGTACTGTCAACGTAAAACTTTCCACTGTTTGGTTCTTTTGCTCTTTTCCAATATGCAGCTAATGTCTTGTCATGTCTTTGGGAAATTTTAAATTTCATAGCGTCTTCTTCATTCATGCTTTCTAATATTTGTATCTTTTGTGGGTCATATTTTCCTTCTGTGTTGTCTCCTTCTGCCGATGTTTTAATTCTATTTACTTCTTTAATTTTCTCATCTCTGGCTATTTTCCCTTGACTTTCATATACTTCTTCTTCCAGGTTTTCACAATGTTTAATATTTTGTTCCTGTTCAGGATCTTTATGATGTTCATCAACTTGATCTTGTTCTTGATCTTTATGATGTTCATCAACTTGATCTTGTTCTTGATCTTTATGATATTCTTTACTGTTTCTGCTTGCTAATTTAGCTGCTGTCATCAATTTATTCACGTCGTTTTCTGTAAGCAATGCGACATTTTCCACTAATTTATCTGTTACAGCACACTTCAAAATAATGCACGGAATTTGTGATGATCTCTTAGAATCGGCCTCAAATGCTAATTTAACAGGTATAGCAATTTCTTTGGCTGTCACTGCTTCGCCGAACGCTGTGTGTAGGATCCACTTGTCTTGACTCGATTGTTTAGTTAGATATTCTTCAGGAACCATAGATGTATGCAGTACTGATATCTGTGTACCAGAATCTCTAATAAACTCCACGATATTGCCACCGAAGCTGGCTAATTTAGTTTCCTTGGGTTGATCAAGACAAATTTCTTCCGCTTTGTACTGTTTCGTTACTTCATTATACATTCCCTTCTGATGGTCTCTCTTAGTAATCACTCTCTTTACGAATTTTAGTCTTGTATCTGGCATATTTAGATGTCAGCACTCCAACATTTTATGGTTTTCCTTGCCACAAAGCCAACAAGCGTCGAGCTTATTTCCATTCTTTCTGTATTTACAGTCTTTAGTACTGTGATCGTCGGTTGTCTTACATATGAAGCATTTCTTTGTTTTCAATGTATCGCTTCTGGCATTTGACTGCTCTGACACTTTACTGTTAAAAGTATTCAACTTGTTAGTACACTCCTTTGCTAGATGTCCACTATTGTGACAAATAAGCGCATGTAATTTTTTCTCTCCAACTTTGGTTTTGGTTTTTGACACTGGGATTACTGTGAAAGCTTTGTTGTTTGCTTTGCTCTTCCCCTTTCTGATGATAACCTCTTCCTGAACTATATGTTTGATTGAAGTAGTTATTTTGATATCTAGAGGTTTCGAATATATCAACTATTTCAGCCCTTCTCGCAGGCTTTAAGTATTGCTCCTGCTCTTTATCGTGGATGTGGTTTCTACTTGGCCTCTGAAGACTGTCCCTCAATCTATCTCCAATGATTAAGTCGTTGATTTCTTCAAAGGTCTTTATGCCTCTTGATTCGAGATAATATCTCCACGCTGTAGATAGTCGAGTTGTAAATTGTGTACAGCTCTCATCTTCTCCTCTGGTTGTATTTAAGAAGTGTTGTCCATAAACTGTAGGTGTGAGTTGGAACTCTCTTAATATAATAGATTTCCAGTTGTCGTAGTTATTTGCATCTTCCAATTGCAGAGATACCGTATGATGTTTTGCTTTTCTGTTCAGATATGGAGTCAGAATAGCTACTCTTAAATCCTTTTCCACGCTGTAGGTCTGAAATAAATTCTCCATCAGGATAAAATAATTCAGTATTGCTAATGGGTCATTAGGCATGTGACTTATTAATCCTTACGTTGTTTCTAGAGCATTCCTTAGCCTGAAACCTCTTTCGTTCATCTGTTCCTCTTTGAGAATTTTCTCTTCTTCTTTGGTTTTTTTCTCCTTGTACTCTTTTTCCCTATATATTCTTTCTTTCTCCAATTCAGCTAGTCTTCGTTCTTCTAACTTTGAAATATGACTCTGCCATTGTATTCTTTCTTCTTCTCTTCGTTTTTCCAAGTTTTCCTCCCTAATTCTTGCCTCTCTCCTTTCTTCGTTTCTAAGTCGCTCTGCCTCTCGCTTATCTTCCTCTCTAGATGCTACTAGATGAGCGATCAAAGCATTAACGTCTAATATCGGATTTTGCTGTGTGGATTGACGTCTCTCTTCTTTAGGTGATGGATCTCTTGATCGCTTTGTGAAGTGCATTTCTTGTACTTGTGCGAATGTAGCATGATCATATGGCGCTGGCTGGAAATCTTGAAATCCTTTTACAGGTGTGTTAGCTCCTGCCTGTGATCTTAAACACATTGTGTAGTGAATTGTTTCAGCTCTAGTCATATTCTTGATTTCTTCCTCCGTGAACTTGATCTGATACGCTATCAATTCTTTCATTAGGCGATCAGTTCCTGATTTAACGACTACCTTATATAGTTGAAACTGTTGCTCTGTTTCCATGTCAACGTAGCTAAATCCTTTTGATGCAGGATGACCAGATATTGCCACTGCTGGATCTGCTTGCGACTTTATTGCCGAAGTTGTAACCGTGCCTAAAGATGAAAGTGAAACTGATTGAGTCTAAATATTCATATTAGCCTGCTGAGATATTGCACTAGCCGTATGACTTGATCTACCCGCAGCACATACCGCTGCTGTAGTCACCGATGTAGCTGCATTTTTCATAATATTCGCTTCTGTTGTACTTGTTTTAGATTTTTCTGCCACTATCTCTCCGATAAGCACGAGAAGTATCCAAACTCAGATAGATATATCCATCAGTTCGTAATTATTTAATACTTTCTTGCAATGTAGCAGTAAATAATATCTTAAGTATATATATACTTTCTCACAGCTTCCTCTTCTCTATATACTGAATCACAGCTTGATAGCTCTCTCGCTCATCATGATTATGAATATTTATAAGTAAATTTGCAATTTTTCCAATTACCATATGAACAAATCATTCAACATTTACAGCAAATGAGATTGCCTACTTGATTTAATTCACATGGTATTTTATATACTCATACACAATTGCAAGATTTAGTATAATCAATTATAATCACATTGTAACTGTTCTACAGAAATGTCTTTCTTCACATTATAAATATATAGGTTATTTTCATAACTGGAAAAGCATGAATAATATATCCGACAATTTCTCACACGAAGTTGCAGTGTTTACTTAAAATCCAATTTTATCATAAAATTTACATTAAATTCCCTTGAACTTCTAATTCGTACGACTAGATTTTTCGGCAATGTATCATGCTATCATAAATTGATCAAATTTAATTATTATACTAGCGTATTTTCACTTTAAAATGTAATCCAAAATAAAATATATTGTTTAAGTATTTAAATAACTCGCTCCCTCTGTCGACTGAACTTTATTTAATAAAATATTTACACCTGACTTGAACTTGTTTATCTTTCAAAATTACTTTTTATTAATTTACATTCGCAAGATGTCGAAAGTATATAAACACGTGCTTTTCAAACTTACTGACAAAGCACAAATTCAATACGCCCGAAACTCGCACAACTCCTAAACTTTCTAATCAGAAAATATTAAATATCGCACTAAAATATTTCTAAGAGTCCGTTCAAGGTCTAACTATGGTCTATTTGCCTGGGCACCAAATGTCAGGTGGTATTCTACCTCAACAAGGCTAACCTCACCTGAAACAGACGCTGAATCCTTTAGTGTCCTACTTCAATGGGTTTTGCATCTGACCTCGTAATTAAACTACACTAATCTAAAGACCCCGACCTTCTACGGAGTAACTGACAGACTACAGTATTTAATTATTTTAATGTAAACTAAAACGCGAATTTAATACATGTCAAGAAAATAAAGCAATATCCAAATAGATGACATCAACAAAAAGTTAAGTAGGCCTAAGTTTAAATTGACAGTCCTTATGATGAATCTGAAATATTCATATACACGTTTAACTCAAACACTAAAACGACTTTATATGATATAAGATCAACGAAAATACAATACCTAGCTCTATCTAATTAACGCGTCAAAACATAAATTCCACTATGGAAATGCTAACTGATAATTCCTCAATAACTGCGCTTACTTTAATCGTACTTCGGGACCTCTTTCCTTTGATCAACTATTGATCAACTCTTGGATATCACCTAAGGATTATCCAACACTGTTCTGTAACAGTCTAATTCTTTCGATCCTTCTAATCCTCAATCCAAACTCACACGTGGAATCTCATCTACCACTCCCTCTCGTGACCTTCACCTTTTTTCTCTCTAAACAAAAAACCTCTCTAGCTCCGCCCACTCTCGTGACGTCATAAGCTTTTAACTAACTTCTAAACTCCCTAATAATAAAAATACTAAAATCAATCAAAATAATATTAGAAAACTTTCCATATATATAAATAATATTAGTAATCTTACTATACAAAATATCAGGGCATAATTCCCTGACATATATGGACACATACATATGGTGTATGTGCATTATGTGTGTATACATGTATATACAATATACATGTATATACATCTAAACGTAAAATGGTACATGTTTGTGTGTATGTGTATGTGCGTGTGTATTTGTGCATGCGTGTTTGTATGTAAGTGTGCATGTGCTCAATTGACAATCATCCCTCCCCACCAAAAATTTCTGTATCCGCGCCTGGCAGAATTGAGAGGAAATGAAGATGATTGGTGGCGATAATTGAAGCGAGAGAAAGACGTTATCACTGTGGTATATTTTCGCGCTAGATCAAACAATAGGATTAATTAGAAAAGAGCACAAATTAGGTGGTGGAATAGAAAAATACCCAGGATGGCAACACAGTTCAAATATAACGTAATTTAGGCCACACCTTCAACCAATAGAATAGGGTGATACAAATCGAGGGTTTAGTAAGGCGTTACGTGATTGGCCATATAGTAATCCCATGTTAAAATTTACTATAAAAGGCCGTGTCTTTCCATGTTAAATCGCCTGGGTTACTTCGTGTTAACCGTGGTCCAGACGCAATTGATTGTGATTGGAGCCACTTATCACGAAGAAATAGTGTTCAGACGCAGTTGATGTGATTGAATATTATTAACTGACCACTTTAAAGCATAATTCGTTGTGTGGAGAAGTAGAGTACTTGTTATAAAACTTTAAAACACGACAAAGAAGTGTTCGGCGGCCTTACGACTTTAAAACACAGTCGCTTTGATTGTGCCGAGAAGTTGTAAAGCGGGAAGGGTCCCATTGTATAAAGACCTGTGTTTTCAAACAGGCAGTGTTACAGAAGGGGGGTTGTGCTGGGGAATCCAGTGGATAGGGCGCCCCAGCGCTAATTGTAGGAGTGTCGTATTTTTGTGACGAGCGGCCAACTTCTGGACGGTGACTTGCTAGCAGTTGCCGGTAGGAAGGTAGCGCCAATCTGAGCACTATACAGACACAACAGCATTTATCTGTGAAATATGGCAGGGTGGGACATCAAAAAGCACCCCTTATAGAGTGATATATATATGTAGTCATAGAGATATATTTATGTAGTCATAGCGGGCATATAATTTAGAGCGAGCGATACTTTCCCCCAAATTAAGCATTAGAGTAGGGAGAAAGAAGTGCATAATTGCCCAATAGGCGAGTTTGGTCTCGATATTGGATGCCCAAGGATTCTAAGAGTTGCAGGCGAGTTTTGTCTCGCTTTTGTTCAAATTAGGATTCCAAGAGTTGCAGGCGGGTTTTGTCTCGCAATTGTTTAAATTTGGATTCCAAGAGTTGCAGGTGGGTTTTGTCTCGCTTTTGTTCGAATTAGGATTCCAAGAGTTGCAGGCGGATTTTGTCTCGCTATTAAGGTGAACAGAAACACATTAAATACCAAATAGGTTTAGATAGGGAACAAATAGGGAAAATTATGATCACTAACTTATTATTAGCTTTTACAAGTGTGGTCTCAGACCACGCTCCACACACATTAACAGTAGGGTTAGGTTAGACTTGTATTTTTTGTTTGACAAATTCCAATCACCATATTCAATTTCCAATCATTACTAATCAACTAATCAAATAAATTCTACGTCTTTACACTTTACAACAAATTAGGGGAGATGGCCGACCAAAACACAGATAGTAGGCCAGTGTCTCAAACCTCCTCGATGTCTAGAAGGTTTTTTGACTACTTACTTTTCAGATGCACTGTTCTGTTAGTAAAATAAGATTAACAATATGTAGTACAATTGACAAGAATGTCAAAATTATATTTTAGAGATATTTTATATATTCTTATGGTTTTAAACTTTTATTAATTTTTGTTTTATTTTAAACCAAGACCATTATTTATATTTGACAGCTTGATGAAGAATATGAGACGGCAGGTAATGAAGTTATTTCTACAGAATTTTCTATTGGCTGAGGCAACAGAAAATCTTCGACGATGTCTACACTAGCTGCGTGGTACTCTAAAACCTCTTCCTCAAATAATGAGGTAATTTTACTTATGCTAGACCTATGTTATTGGAGCTCTTAATCTCTCCTATTTCTTTTACTATTGCATTGATCATCATTGTTTTGCAGCAATTAAGTGGAATGATAAATGTAGTAAATTTATATGTAAGTGAAACATTATGTGTCTATATTTTAATATCTTTCAAGCATAATCGCTGGGTCATCAAATTTGTTTCAATCTTGTAAATGAATGAATGCTTGGTAACAAGTCTGCATTACTGCATTTTTATTTATCATTACTGCACTACTGCATTATTTGTAGTTCCAAGTACTCACATGTTACGCCATATTAAAGTCTTTGCACTGGCTAAAGATTAAAGAGCGTATCATTTACAAAACAGCTTCGTTAACCTATAAGTCCATCACCATCCCTGGACAAACTTGTATGTCTCACTTGATTAAAGTGATGCAGCCTGCTGTTACTCGGTCGTCTAAATTAATTACTCTTGTTAGACCTAGCTTACCTTCGCGCTCTAAGCTATCTAATCGTTCTTTCCAGCATGCTGCACCGCAGATCTGGAATTCTCTTCCATCAAATCTTCGGAAATCTTCATTTTTTATTTTTTTATTTTTAAAAAAACATCCTTGATTGGGTATGCTTAGCGCAATCTTAACTTTAGTTAATTTATCACTATTTTTGAAGTGGACTTAATTAAATTAAGTCAGTCGAGTATGGGTTTACTGAACCAGCGTACAGATACCAAAATTATTTGCATAACATGCAGTTCCCAATGACTAGGCAACGAGTTCATGAGGTTTGGTTCGCTTCAGTCGTCTCAATTCACAGGTAGTATCCAGTAGCTGAATGGCTTCCACGTTGGTGTGGTTTAGGAGACGTTTCTCATGTTTCGCTGAGTATTCTTGAATTACTTCATTGATTCTTTTGATATCCAGGTCACTATGAATTTTCTGATTGGTTACATAGCGGTATGCATTGGTAATCATTCTAAGGATGTTATTTTGAGAACGTTGAATAATGTCCCGATTTGATTGCTTTGTGCAATCCCAAAGTTGAATACCATATGTCCTAATTGGTTTGATGATTGATTGATATATTAGCCTTTTATTGTTTAGATTGAGTTTTGAGTAGTGTCCAATAAGCCAATACATTTGTCGCTGTTTGTGTCGAATTTGCTCAGCTTTTTGTTTGATATGGTTATCTCCAGTTTAATCTTGCATCCAGATGTAAGCCAAGATATTTAGCTGAATCTGCCTGAGGAACTTGAAGATCATTGAGATATGTATGAGGAGTGTTGTTCCGCTGGCGCAATGCATATGTTATATGTACCGACTTTGTCTCATTGAGTTTAATTTTCAGTCTTTAGTCCATCTGCTTATTTTATCTAGAGCACGTTGCAAGTTCTCAACTGCCTTTAGCTGACTAGCATCAGTTGCCATTACTACAGTGTCGTCGGCAAACGTTCCTATGAATGTACCCTCTGTTGCTGGTATATCTGCTGTATATGGTATGTATAGTATGGGTCCAAGGACGCTTCCTTGCGGCATTCGTGCTTGGAAGGGATAGAAAACAGAAAAGGCTTCCTCATGTGATGCAGTGAATTTACGATTGGATAAAAACGATTCCAAGAGTTGACAATAGTTTTGTGGTAGCAGCTTGTTCAGTTTATGCACGAGACTCTGATGCTAGACCCTGTCAAATGCTTGAGAGACATCCAGAAATACTGCGGAGCAGTACTTCTTCTCCTCAAAAGCACATTCGATTACGTTGGTTACCCGATGAACTTGATCGATTGTTGAGTGATTAGCTCTGAATCTAAATTGAAAATCCGGGATGTTGATCAGTGGTTTAAGGCGTTTCAGCAATAACTTTTCAAACAATTTAAAGATAGTAGGTAGCAAAAAGATGGGTCTATATGAAGTTACTAGCTCTGCTGGCTTATCAGGTTTCTTTAACATAATTATTTTTGCTATTTTGAAGCATACAGGTATATATTTTAGCCGGAAGCAGGTATTGTACAAATATGTTAGCATGATGACAGCTTTCCGCGGCAATTCTTTGAACAAACCAGGTGAGATTTCATCGAGTCCAGGAGCCTTTTTAGGGTTTAGATTTTTGTCTATTTCTTGAGCCACTTGCGTTGGAGTGACTATTTTAAAGTTTGAAGTAGGTTGGTGAGTCTGCGTTAGATCAACTACAGATTGGATGTTGTGTGGCTGAAATACCGCTGCGAGATGCTGCGCAAATAGTTCAGCCTTTTCGTCATTACGTCTGATCCATTGATCATGTAAATTCTTAATAGGTGGCACGTGAGTTATTGGACGCTTATATTTCCGGGTTGCCTTCCATAATGATCTTTGTCAGCTTCAGGACCCAGATTTTTCAGATATTGTTCTATACAGCCCTGTTTATACTCTTTGATTAATCGATTAACTTTGTTACTTATCCGATTGAAAGTTGTTTTATCTGCTGGATTTCTGGTCCTGTGCCAGATTGGCCGCATTTTTCTTCTTTCCTTAATCATTTCTCTGATTTCTGCGGGGTAAGTCATTTCTTGTTGTGGTTTCTTACTTGAAGCCAGAATGGCTTCATTTGCAGCTAAGCGAATATGATCAATAAAGGTTTGTGTCTGTAGTTCAAGATCTTTCTTATCTTTTAGTTTTACGTTTAGATTTATTAGATTATCTAGATTGTTTCTGAAAAACTCCCAATCTGTACCTCTGTTTGTGAGATTTTGTTTCTGCAGCTTTCTAACTATTGAGGTACTGAGCGTAAGTAGAACTGGAGTATGATCAGACGTGAGATCGTCTAGACCCTCAACTTCTATACAGTTTGTTGATATTCCCTTAGATATAAAGAAGTCTATTAGATCAGGAATCTTGTTGTTGTCAGTGGGCCAATATGTTGGCCGTCCTGATGAATGATATGCACATTGTGATACATTAATGGCACATAGCAACTCTTTCCCTTTGCCTGGAGTTATCAGTCGTGATCCCCATGCTGTATGCTTCACATTGAAGTCTCCACCTAGTAAAAACCTTGGTCCAAGTTGGTTAAATATGTCTAGGTACTGTGGCTTTGATGGTTTATGTCGAGGCGGACAATATACAGCGCCGATGTTCAAATCAGCTCCATTGCGCTGCAAGGTTATAATTGTGGCTTGCAGGTAATGCTCTCTGATTTCTTGTTGTTGATAATGCTTGATGTTTTGCTTTATTAGGATGGCTGTTCCACCTCGAGCACGCTCACTTGGGTGGGTAGTATAATACGCGATATATCCCCAAATTTTTATAAAGTTCTTATTTGAAAAGTGAGTCTCTGATATTAGTGCTATATCAATGTTATTTGTTCTGAGAAATACTTTAAGTTCTTGGACTCTTTGATTGAGCCGTTTGCATTCCAAGCTATTATACGAAGTATTTCGTTATTCATTGCGACAAGGTCTGACTTTATTTGATGGATTATTTTCCAATTTTTCAACCCTGGATGTCAGTTGATAGATACTATTTCTTATTTCAGCCTGAAGCGAGTTGAGCAATTTTATCACATCTGTGATAGATGGAGCATTGTTACTGGATACGTGTCGTTTTCCTTGTTCTAAATTAATGCTGGATCCTTTGGTAACCTGAGCAAAAGATACTCCTGAGATACATCGTTAGTTTTCTTCGGCAGTCTTATTGGACTCTGTAACAGAAATCTGGTTAGCCTGTTTGAGACGTTGAGTAACAGTTGTTTTTTTAGACTGCTGAGCTTTTAGTTTTTTCGGGTAGGCAGGGCAGCCTTTAATAGTTGGCGGGGTGCCCTTTCCCATTGCATAGGGCACATGTTGCTTCAGTGTTACGTTGTTTCGTGCATGATTTTGTGTGATGATTACCGGCACATTTGACACATTTAGGTTGACGACTGCAAAAATTCTAGGTATGACCAAGTTGCTGACATTTAGTGCATTGAGGAATTCCCTTGCTTTTCCTGGGTGGTTCAACAGTCACCTTACAGTGCAGCAGATTAGTTAGATTATAGACTGTTTTGTTGTCCTCCTTTTGTTTGATGTCCACAAAGAACAGCGGAAATGACTTGTAGCTTGTCTCACCATCGCTTGTTATCTTTTTACGCTCATTTAGCACGTTGACAACGTCGTGACCCAGATTCTGCAGCGCTTTCTCCGATTTCGTTGACATCCATTGAAGATGGCAAGTCTCTTATCACAAATCGATAGGGCTTTTCGCTTTTGAGTTGATACGTGTAGTATTCCATTTTTGTAAAAAGGGTTGGTCTCAATGCTTCCTCTTTCTGAGGTGAGCTCCCTCAGGGTTTGCTTTACTGCACGATAACCGGCCTCAGTCTGACATGTGATTTTTATGTCATTATTGGACACAGCCTTGAACTGTACACTACCAGTAGCTACGCTTAGCACTTTTACTCTCAGCTGATTAAAATCATCTACATTGCTCACACTTATGGGTGGCGGCAACGAGACTTTGACTTCTTTCTGCTGGTTTTCAGTTGAGCTAGAATCTTTCTGCTGATTTCCTGATAGTTTAATCGATAGTGACGTTGAGAATGTTTTTTGCTGAGGTGGAGAGACAGTTTCCTCTCTTGGACGCTTGTTTTTCTTAGAATTTCTTCTGCTGGCACCAGCTAGCTCCCATTCTAACTCTTCTTCATCGGTGACGTAGAGAGTAGGTCCCTTTATTTCAGCAATCTCACGTCTCAGTTCATCAATTATGACCTTTTGCTGCTCAAATGCTGCTAACAGTTCGTCATAAGCTGACATGACGGCAGATTTGCCTAATACAAGTGCAAAGTTGCCTAATGCACTCTATGCTAATTAAGCTATTTGTAATTCTCTATATATTTTAAAGTATCCAAAACATATCAGTATATGTGCACGTCACTGAGCTTACGCTTTATTTATATTTTTAGCAGTGAATATCTATGAATTAAGAAATCAATGTAGAAAATTTATTAAATTATCTTTTGTTTATTTTTCTAAAGCAGCCATCTTGGCTAGCTGACCATAGATATCATCTTCATTTGAAGCACATCGGCCTTTGGTTTCCTATGAGCAGTTCCATAAGCTGTTGAAGACCTATCTTTTCCATCTCTCTTTTCCATCCAGTGTCCATGAGCGGCGACCTGCGCCGAAACCTCCTTTTCTTTAATTCCCCCTACTTTGGACTGATTATCTGGATTTTGGAATTTGCACCGTTTTGGACCTTCTTTATGCTTGCCAGCTTGATTTTGTCTCCATAGATCTCGATGTTGTCATTGATGACTGTAGCACTCTAATTGTTGTTCTATGCTATGTTATGTTACTCTCTTGAATTCTTCTGATATTTGATTGTTACTGCAGCATAGACCTTGGCTTGTGTATATAATAGAAGACTTCGAAGGATTTTCATCACAAATTCTGCAAGATTTTATCAGTATTTGTGGGTTAGTAATATTAATATATTAGTGGCAAAACAGTTATAATCAATTATGCTATACATTAAATGTATTGGAGGTTTTCTTATTGCACTCATGTATCTTGATTACAGGACGGTGAGAGCTTTTGACATTTTTTCTTTATATTCGTATTAAAAAATATTGGAGATTCATTCCTCAAACACAAAACATGAAGCCAATTGCCTTGTTAAACAAATAGTTATTAGTAGTTATAAAATTACTTGTCTAGCTCATTTTGAGTTTTAAGGGTAATCCATGCATAAAATCTAGCTCATTCGTAATTTTAGCCTTGCTCTGCCTTGAGTGATCCATAAACAGACAAACATGAATAATTTAAGCAGAGCCTAGCCTTGAAATTTAGCTAAATTTATATTTAGCCTTCGTGCTACACTGTGGTCGTAAATATTAAGTATAGCCTAGCCTTAAAACCTAGCTCAATTCTATTTTAGCCTTGATGATTTATGAACATACGAAATCAAGCATAGCCTAGACTTAAATCTAGCTCATTTCTATATATTAGCCTAGGCCTGCCTTTAAGTCCATGGAAAAACAGCCATACAGTTATTATTTTTCTTGTTTATATATACAAGATAAAATCTTAAGCCAAATTCAAGGCCTTAAAAACTTTCCATTCAGTTGTTATTGTTTACGCCCACACGACCTTGAAAATTTTCCATTACACATAATCACATGACATCGAATCGAAACTGCTGGGAAAACCCAGTTTCTGTTCGTGCTATAAATAGCTTGTCACGTATTGCACAACTGTTGCGCAATTATCACTTGACTATGAGTCACCGCGCAGCGGCGTAAAAGCCCACAGTTTCGCTTCGTCAGCATAATTAGCCTTCGCGTAGTATAAAAGCTGAGGTAAGAAAAAAAAGTTGATTTCTATTTAAGAAAATATCTTGCCTATATAAAATGGAACACCGTCAAAAAACCGTTGCTCAGTTAAAAACTATTGCGAGAGACAGAGGTTTCCGTCGCTATTCAAGGATGCGTAAAGCAGAATTAATATCTCTATTATCAACACCAATTTTAGATTCACAAGTTCCTAATATACCTGTTGAAATTCTTCAGCCCAGTGTACATTTACCTATGGCTAAGAAGGAGGATCAGTCATATACGAATGAAACCAAATCCGAATTACGTGAATTTGCTGATTGGATAATTAATTTAACGCCCAAGCCTGTGAAAAAACTTAATGAAAAAGTGGAAGCATTTAAATTTAAAGTTGCAAACATATTCAATAAGCTTAAGACATGCAAGTATGAAATCAGAGAAACCAAGTCAGCATTAAAAGGGTTTACTAAGCAGTATGCCATTGAAGGTAGAGATGGAATTGATGCCGTGTCATTTCTGAACAGTATTCAGCCACAAGTGTTAGATGTCTTAAATAAGAATCTTCAAACAAAAGTTAATCTAACACTTACATGTACAATGGAGAGGACTGATTTGAATTCAGGGGAAATTACATCATCTGACGCACCTTTCTTATCTAAAACTGAAATAATTTTACCATCCACAGATACTAGAGAGGTGTTTAGAAAGGGTAAAGACAAGATGTTAGAGTCAATGGCAAATTTTCAGACTCTAGGTAGTAATTGGAGATTTCGCAGGGTAATGAAATTAGAAATCAATACTGTAGAATACAAGCCACTCCGAGGTAGCTCCTGTATTTCACTTCCCAAAGAATTAGCTGCTAAAAAGGCTATCGTAAATATGAAGAATCAAGACGAACAATGTGTCAAGTGGTGTGTAACAAGGGCCTTGAATCAAGTGGAAAAGAATTCTGAGCGCATTGATAAAAAATTAATACAACAGACTGAAAAACTCAACTGGAATGGAGTTGAGTTTCCGGCAGGGTGGAAAAATATTGATAAATTTGAAAAGAATAATAATATATCAATTCATGTGTTTGGATATGAAAAGTTAGGATATGGTGTGAGTGTAGTAATACCGCTAAGGATTTCAACTTATGTTAGTGAAAAAGTAATAGATTTATTACTTATAACAGAAGGAGATATTAAACATTACTGCTGGATAAAGAACTTTAATAGACTGATGGCAAGGGGAGATTACAATGCAATGCATTACTGCAAGCGATGCTTAAATGGTTTCACATGTGAAGAAGCTCTTATCAACCACAGTGAGTATTGCTCACAACACGACGCTCAAAAGATAGAGTTACCTGAGCCTGGAACGTTTTTGAAATTCAATCACTACCATAAATCGATGAGAGTATCATTCATCGTGTACGCAGATTTCGAATCATTCACTAATCCTATAGATATATGTCAGCCAAATCCAAGCGTGTCATATACTAACCAATACCAGAAGCACACTCCTAGCTCATTCTGTTATTATATCAAATGTTCCGATGATAGCATTTTTTCACAAGCCCCAGTCATGTTTACTGCAAAAAGTGTAGATGATGATGTTGCTCAAATATTCGTTGACACTTTACAGAAAAATATAATAGAAATATACAATCGGTTCAAGTTTCCCAAAGAAATGATTTTCACTAAATCTCAAGCGAAGATATTCAGTGAAGCAACACTTTGCCATATTTGTGAAAAAGAGCTGGGTAACGATCGTGTTAGAGATCACTGTCATCTTTCTGGTAAATTGCGATGCGCAGCGCACAATAAATGTAATTTAGATTACAAAATTCCAAAATTCTTTCCAGTGGTATTTCACAATTTATCTGGGTACGACAGTCATTTATTTATAAAGAAGTTGGCAGGTGGAAACATTAAATGTATTCCATGTAATGAAGAAAAGTATATCAGCTTCTCTAGGGAAGTGTTGGTTGATGAGTTTGTTAATAAAGAAGGTAAGAAAGTCCAGGTGAAACGAGAATTGCGGTTTATCGATAGCTTCAGGTTTATGGGTTCTAGTCTAGACAAACTTTCAAGGAACCTAAGTAAGGATCAGTGTAAAAATATTGCAAGTAGGTACTCTGGAAAGCAATTGGATTTGCTTTTGAGAAAAGGATTTTACCCATACGACTATGTTAGTTCGTTAGCAAGACTCGACGAAACTAAACTACCACCAAAGAAGGCATTCTATTCAAAACTTAACCATGTAGGCATCAGTGACAAAGACTATAAACACGCCCGTACTGTTTGGAGAGAATTTGGGTGTAAAACATTTCGAGATTATCATGACTTGTACAATGTATCCGATGTACTTTTGCTAGCAGATGTCTTTGAGAATTTTAGAGATCTTTGTATGACCAACTATAAATTAGATCCTGCTTGGTACTACACTTCGCCAGGACTGTCTTGGGATGCTGCATTAAAACTCACAAAAATCTTGCTTGAATTGATTAGTGATTACGATATGCTGCTAATGATTAAGCATGGTATAAGAGGCGGTGTAAGCATGATATCAAACAGATATGCAAAGGCAAATAATAAATACATGAACGATAAGTTTAACATTAATAAACCCTCTAAATTTATCAAATACCTTGACAGTAATAATTTATATGGCTACGCGATGAGTAAGCCCCTGCCCACACACGGATTTAAATGGATGACTGAAGAAGAGCTGGTGAGCTGGAAGGAACTCAGCAGTATGGAAGGTAAAGGTTGTATCCTCGAAGTTGACTTGGATATTCCAGCCGAGTTGCACGACCTCCATAATGACTATCCTCTAGCCCCCGAGATTGTAAAAGTGGATAAAGTGGATAAATTGATACCGAATTTGAATGGTAAAAGAAAGTACATATTACATTATGAGAATTTGAAATTGTATGGAAGCCTAAAACTGAAAATCACTAAGATACACAGAGGTATAAAATTTGAAGAAAGCCCATGGCTCAAGACATATATTGATTTAAATACTCAGCTAAGGACCAAGGCTACTAACGATTTTGAAAAAGATTTCTTCACACTAATGAACAACAGTGTATATGGTAAGACCATGGAAAATATTGAAAACAGGAAAGATTTCAAATTGGTGGATGATAGAGAGAAAGCAGTTAAATTGGCTGCAAAGCCGTACTACGACCGCACAACAATATTTGACGAAAATCTCATTGGGATGCATATGAAAAAAACCAAATTATATTACAATAAGCCAGTCTACCTGGGTATGGCAATATTAGATTTAAGTAAAGCATTAATGTACGACTTTCACTATAACTACATAAAGAAGAAATATGGCGAGAAGGCCGTGCTATTGTTTACGGACACGGATTCGTTGATGTACGTAATACAGACGGAAGACTTTTACGCCGACATATCTAACGACGTCGAACTGAAATTTGATACAAGTGACTATCCGAAAGATCATCCATCAGGGATCAAGACTGGGGTTAATAAGAAAGTCATTGGTATGTTCAAAGACGAAGCTTGCGGTAGGGAGATTGAAGAATTTGTTGGATTGAGAGCAAAGCTATACTCGTATAAACTAGCAGGCGAGGAGCACAAGAAATGTAAAGGTGTTAAAAAGAATGTTGTTGAAAACACAATAACCCATGATGATTACAAAGATTGTCTGTTTGAGAAAAGAAACCACATTAGAAGTATGAACGTCATCAGATCTCACTTGCACGAAATGTATACTGAAGAAGTAAATAAAATTGCTCTCAGCGCTGATGATGACAAGCGAGTAATTTCAGGCGATGGCATACATACTTTAGCATACGGACACTATAGCTTGTCTCAATAGTAAATGTACTATTAAAACCTTTAACCCACTGTAATTTTATAACACCCATCAACAATTTTTCCATCGTTTCTAATAAAGAACTCGGTATTATGTCGAGTTTCTTTAGCAGCTTCATATAACGACTTGAAATCTCTAACTTCGCCAGTGTCTATATTTTCCAATCGAACAGATTTAGGCTTATTTCTTATTGTCCTCAAGTATTCATGCTTAGGGTCCATAACCTTGTTTGGATCAACCTCTTTTGGTGGATACTTTCTCGGCCTTCCTATTTTTCTTGTAGTTTTATCTTCTTTCTTTGGCAAATCCCACTTCAATAGACCATTTTCAAACGCGATAAGCAATAGCTCTGCTTTGTCAGATGTCGCATCTGGTTTGAATCCAGCTTTGTTCACCATTTTCTCCAGTTCACCGTCTGAGTATTTCATTTTTAATATACAAGAAAATAAATTTAAATGAAATTTATTTCTTTTTGTGCGAGCTTATTATAAAAACTGTATTTACCGAATAAAATGTCAGACATCACCGATGGTAATTCGCTTTCAAATAAATTGAAAGTATTTCTAACTAGAAAGATCGAAGAAAAGCAAACTGTTATTAGAAAATTAAAGCGAAAGAGAAATATTGTAAAATCGCTTTACTATACCACCACAGTAATTTCGATAGTAATTTCAGCAGCAGTAGCTGTAACTGCGACCGCTGTTGCAATCCCACCTATTGTTATTGTAGTGTTGCCAACTGCCAGCGGCATATTGACAGCCATCAGCAGTAAATTTAATTTTCAGGCTAAAAGTCAAAAACTAAACATAGAAATTGAAAATCTTAACAAAATTATCGAAAAATATGATTTTGTCGTCAGCTGTAACGGGGATCTGACTGAGGTGATCTACAATCAGATTATTTCAGAATTCAGATAAAGAATTTGTCTATATTCAAGTCAGAAGTTCACTTAATCTTACAAACTGTTTCAGAAGTTCTCCGCTAAAATATACAATGCCTAAATCGAGAATTAACAAGTTCTTTTGTACCAGGAGCTCTAAAGCCTGATTTTGCCTGTTGGGATCACAATGGTTTGCAAATCTATTTATTATTTTACGGCATTTTTTCACAAGTACGGTCCTTTCTTCAGACGTTGCTGCTAGTAATTTACCCTGATTCAAAGCTGTTTTAATTGTTATGAATTGAGGTTCATTTAGATCCTCAATAACCTGTATAATGACATTTTTCAGATCATTAATACAAATAAAATGTGTAAATTCCGGAAGCAATTCCACATCTTATAGTTCTGAAAATATTGAAAGTATGCTCTTTACTCTAGCATATATCGCAAGAAACTCTGATTTGTAACTCGTCAGGTCTGGATAGAGTTTAAAAAGTTCGGCCACATTTTCAGCCACCTTCATCAAATTTTCAGGTGTAATAGTTGAAAATTTTTCAGTTGATATCTGCAAAAAAGCTTTATCAAAATTTCTAGCTTGGTGCATTTTACTAAGGAGATCGTTCTCAAATTCAATCAATGTTTTCGGTAAGTCAACATTTAATGAGCGAACCAATGACTCAATATTTCTGTCAATTGATGTATATTTCTCATCACAATACAATTTTGTGGATACATCATTGGCATGTTCGGGTTGCTTCACCTCTCTAATTCTGTTACCAGCCATATACAGAGAACCCGTCATCGAATCTCCGTTAATGTGTACCATGCGATTCCTAATTTTGGATTCAGTGCGTTCTATCTGTGAAATTATTTCTGTTTTTAAAATGTTGTCTGCAGCGCTAACATACTTTTCACAGTAGCCCTTACTAATGACGTCTGTGTCTGCTTCAGGATCTTTAACGTTAGTTATGCGATTATTATTCATATCGAGGATTCCTGACATTTCATCGCCAGCTTTGTTAACTTTAGATTCAATAAGTTTATTCATCACCGAAATTTTAGCATTAACAGCCTTATCATCTTTAGTTGGCATTCTGGAAGAACCAGTTTTCATTACACTAGCAGTACTCATTTTATATATTAAAAATTTACATTTTAAATATAAAATGGTTAATTATACGAATTACGGTGTGACACTGACTAAAGGTCAGATCCAAAAAGTAAAGAGCGCATGCGATAATAATAGAGAAGTTTCAATACGCATAGCTAAAAAGAATTTATCAGGTAGCATGAAACTCCCGTTAACACAAACTCAAATTAATCGTATTAAGAAAGCTACCTCTGGAATAGAATTGCGTCTGAGCAGAGCCCAGCTGAAGCACATGGAAAAGATTGGAGGATTTTTACCGTTGCTGGCATTAATTCCTGCTATAGCTGCAGGTGTAGCCGCAGCAGGTGGATTGACTGGAGGGATTGCGAGTGCCGTAAATAGCAGCAAACAAACGTCAGAAATGGCAATGCACAATAGAGCTATCGAAGATATTACAAAACAACAGCTAGGTTCAGGTTTTCTAAGTGATGCTATGATGCCAATTCCCATTGCTGGTAAAGTGCTATCAAATGCATTGAAGAAAATCGGACTTGGTGGTGGGTGTGTGAAAAATTTAAAGGGAGCTGTTTGGGGTAATGGATTGTATTTGGAAAGGGAAGGTAATGGTCTTTTTTTAACCAGACAGGGGGAATGAACTTCCCCCAGTTTCTAAAATCATTCAAGACTCTTAAACCGCTAAGCAATTTTGACATAATGGAAAAGTGTAAAGAGTTAAATATAAAAAACTTTCGAGGTGTATTCATGCGTGATGAGCTAAAGGAACCGCTTACTAATGACGAATGCCTAATTCTTAATATTGACGATAGCTCTGGAGACGGCACTCACTGGACATGCCTCTTCAATAAAGATGGTACATGTTTATATTTTGACAGCTATGGTTTCGTGCCTCCTTTGGAAGTTCAAAATTACTGTGACGGTAAAGATCGTTTTTATAACACATTCAAAATTCAAGCACCAAACGAAGTCATATGCGGTCATTACTGCATTTATGTTCTTTATAAACTGAATAAGGGAAGTCTATTCACTGATGTATTAAATGAATTATACGATTTCAAAAATTAAATAAAAAAATTAAAATGGTAGACTTGAATACTGATTATTCGAAAATTTATCAGAAAATATATGGTAGCAACTATCAGAGCAAACACCACGATATATTTCCTAAAAATATATTTATGATACTAGCGGGCAGTACGGGTTGCGGCAAGACAAATTTAATGATGAACTTTATTATGAAAAAGTTAGTCCATTACGACTACATAATGGTGTACACGATGACACCAGACCAGAACGCTTACCAATACCTTCGAGATTGTAACGAAGAATCAAAGAGAAAATTTAAAACAAATAATGATATAGTTACATTTCACGACCCAGCCGATGGAATTATTCACCCATCTGAATTGGACGAAAGAGAGACTCATGTTGTAATTTTTGATGACGTCATGAATGAAAAGCAAAAGGTAATGACAGATTATTTCTGTCAGGGTAGACATAATAATGCAAATGTATTCTATTTATGTCAGAGCATTCATCAACTGAAAAAGCATGGAATACGTCAAAATGCTAATATTTTTATTTTATTTCGACAAGACGCGAAGACACTGAAATTCTTCTATGACACACATGTTTTGGGAGATATGTCGTTTGAGGAATTTGACAAAATATGTAAAGAAGCTTGGAAAGAGAAATATGGTTATGTGGTAATAAATCTGTGGGTGGAACCTCAATGTGGTAGATATTTGCTAAATTACAACAAAATGTACACACCTGAACAATACCTAAAAATACATAATAATACCTAATAATACCTAAAAATACATAATAATACATAAAAATACATAATAATACCTAAAAATTCATAATTTAAACAATATATGTACCTATTAAAAATGATGAGGGAGTTTGATATTAAAGAGTACAAAAAGGTTAGGGATGAAGTCAAACAAATGTTTCTGGATGAGAAACTAGGCAACCAGCAGTTATACGAGAGTCAAGCAAAAATATTCAAGCCGCTAATTGACACTACAAGAGAAGCAACTAAAACTCTTGAACAAAAGATTGTCGATAACAACAATCAAAATTTCAATAATGTTCTCGTTCCATTTACTAATCAATTGATGCGTGCAATTGATCAACGAGAGCCTATCCAGGCTATGCCATTATATGATTCACCTATTCCTGAACGTGAGTCCACGCCGAAGAAGGATACTTTAATTATTAATTTAGTTAAGGATCTCAACGAGAGTGATCGAGAGAATCTAGATCTGCTCAACCTAAAGCTTCCAAGTGAAGTATATGAAAACAATGAAATACAAGAAACGTTGAAGGAGATTCAAACGCATAACAGACGAATAGGCCAGTTCTTGGGAAATAAAAGTAAAAAATCTGAGGCTGAGAAGATAATATGTGAGTCTCAACAGAAAACATTGGAAAAGTACAAGAGCATATTAACTAAGGTAAGAGCAGGGAGTGAGCTCCTCGGTGAAGGATTAAAGAAGAAGAAAAGCTCGTTAAAGTAAAGCGTGGCAGAGGCAGACCTAAAGGAGATCAGGTTATAATTTATGAAAATCCAAAACAATTAGTTTATTTGCTGTATGAAGACATTGCAGCTCTGCGTGCTGGAAACAATGGAGTATACAATACGGCAGTTAGCAAATTGGACGAGCTACTAAAAATTAGAGCAATCACCAAAGAGGACTACGACGTCATTTATGCAAACTATTTTAAAATAATTTAAACATTATAAAAATGGAAGAGTTAATATTCTCGAGCAAGTTGACAGACTTTACTACGCCGTTAGAACCTAGAATGGAATTGGATTTAGGCAAGAATTACGAAGCAGCGTTTCTGTCACTGAATACATACAATTCCGTACCCAACATCACGGAAGCTAATAATAAATTTAAATATTCAAACGATAAAGGAAAGACTTGGAAAATTATCACACTTCCAAAGGGTGCGTACGAGTTTGACGAGATTACCGCTCGGATACAAAAAGAAATGCAAGATAACGGTGACTACGATAACGACAACGAAAAGTCTTACATAGACATTGACTACTATAAGCCTACATTCAGAACGATTATTGATATATCCAATGAAGATTACATGGTTGACTTTGGAATTGAAAATTCGATAGGTCCTATACTTGGATTTACGAACGACAATCATTGTCTGTCGCATGGTGTTTGCCAGTCTTCAATAGACATAGAAAAAGTTAATTCGACACTGGTGCATTGCAACATTGTTCTTGGTAGTTACGTCAACGGCAAGAGTTCGAACGTTATACACTGCTTTACTCAAAAAGTGAGTCCAGGTTATAAAGTGGTTGAGCGTCCAAGTCCAGAATTGGTATTTCTACCAGTAGTTAAAAGGCCAAATATTCAAAGCGTTAGACTGTGGCTGACAGATCAGGACGACAAACCGATAGACTTAATGGGTGAAAAAATTACAATAGTCATGTTGATTAGAGAAACACGTAATTAAATATTTATTCCCGATATTAAAAATGATTGTCAGAGAGAAAACCAAACCGTACAGTTCAAAACGTGCCATGATATATGGACATGGATTTGTTGATACGTTAAAGGGAATCGGTTCATACGTATACGAGAATAAAGATTTACTAGCAAAACCAATGCTAGGAGCAGTAGGAGACATTGCATCATTTGGAATGACAGAGGGCGCCAAGGCTCTAATTAGAAAGGCAATGGCAGAGAAACACAGGGGACAGTTAGATCCAGAATCAAGGCAAATACTGGAAGAACTAAAAAGCGGTAGCGGATTAAAAAAATTTTAATTAAAGAAATGGAGACTAAATCACATCAATCGATATTAAAGAAGAATCTAGTTACATTTTCGCCGTGTATACGTGTCATAGAAATAGATAACGATGAATGGTTAAATGATTATCGTCAGGCAAGATCAGGTGATGTTTGGACTTTTGCAAGATTGGACAGACTTCGATTGGAAGAATTGATATCAAAAGATTTTCATCCTGAAAATCGAAATCGAATGTATAAAAAATATTTTTGAATTTCATTTAAAATATATTATATATATATATATATATAATGGAATTCGAAGTGAAAAATGACGTGTTCAATCATCAATCAAAAATATTGGTTGATAGCAGTATAGAAAGAAAAGAAAATGTGTCTTTTATCCCACAGACAAGGGCTGATTTTAATAGAAATGGCAGAACTATAGCAATTGATATACCTGCGAGTGATGCATATTTTCTACCATCTGAAAGTTCTATTAAAATAACAGGAAGATTAGTTCGGCGTGATAACGATGTAGCCTATGCGGCTGACTCTCAAATAGCTCTTATTAATAATGCTCTTATGTATCTCTTTTCAAGCATTGAGTATTCTCTAGGAGGTGTAGTTATGGAAACTTTACATTATCCTGGGCAGACTACATCGATGTTAGGATGTCTCTCTTACCCAGATGATTTCAATAGCAGTGCTGGATTGAATCAATGTTGGAGAAAAGACACCAATGTTGGTGCTGATTCAAACGAATACACGGCTTCTCCAGCAGTCGCAGCAGATGCAGCCTTTGCTGTTGGTCGATTTACACCGCAAAGAAATCAAAATTACAATGAAGGGTTTGCGACTCGAAGAAAACTACTGCTGGATAACAATGCACCTGGAGATTTTTCGTTCATTGTTCCTTTTTCACACATTTTTGGATTTTCAGAATATAATAAAGTTCTGTATAACTTGCGCCATACATTAACATTTATCAGAGCAGAAGATCATTTGTCTATACATAGAGCAAATGGTGTTGCCGATGGAAAAATATTATTAACTGATATTAGATGGATAATGCCAAAAATTACACCGTCAGTTGATATGCGAAATGAATTGCTTAATTCTGTTAAAAATAGGACAGTAACTCCAATAAATTTTAGCAGTAGAAATGATGAGCATACTACAGTAACGCAAAATGTTCGAAATTACGAATGGAATCTGAATACAGCAGCTGGAATTGAGAAACCGAGGTGGATAATTGTCGGTTTCCAAACTGATAAAATCACACAGGAACAAAATCCGGCAGTGTTTGATCACCTCAACGTTACCAGTGCTTTTGTACAGCTGAATAGTGACAGATATCCTGCTGATGAAATTGTAGTAAACTATGCAACAAACGACTATGTAGATTTCTGTAGCATGGCGGAAGAGTTTAAGAGCGAGCACTACGAATTTAATAATCTGGTAGGAGGTAGGCAGATAGATATGCTAAATTATAAAAAGCTATTTCCTCTCATTGTTTTCGATGTAAGGCATCAGAGCGAACGAGTCAAGAACAATGTCATGAACATGAAACTTAATTTGAAATTTAGTCAGAATGTTCCAGGAGCAACTAGTATGTACGTTGTAATAATATCTGATAGAGTAATGAAACTGATATCTGATGGGCAGACTCCAATAATTGTAAACAACTAAAGTTATCGCGCTATTGCAAAATCATGTTATAAAATTTTATAACATGATTAATAAAATGTATTGCATGAAATGTAAAAGACATACAGAGTCGATAAATATTCAAGAGCAAATCACAAGTAATAATAGAAGAAGGCTGACTGCTCTGTGTAAAGTAGGTAGCACGAAAAAGTCGCAATTCGTGTCGAGCAAAAGCGGACAGGGTGTATTTAACAATTTGTTATCTGCCGTTGGCAATACTGTTGGAGAACTACATTTACCTGCTAAACAAGGCGAGTACGTTCCTGACGGATCATTTAATAATCTCAACAAGTATTCGTATTGCGGACCAGGTACCAAATATGAACAGAGAAACCGAGAGGGCTATCAGGGTATAAACGAGTTGGATAGAATGTGTAAATTACACGATCAATTTTATAATGAAAACATCGATACTGCCAGCAGAAATATCAGTGACGACGCTCTAGCACATCGAGCGTTGGAAATTGCTAATGATTCTAGATTTGACAGTACTCAGAGAAATATGGCTCAATTAGTACACCATATCATGAAAAATAAGGCAAAGTTTGGTCTCGGTCTCAAGTCAAAAAACTTAAAGAGGGGTCCAGCGAAGAGAAAGTAGTGTCATCAGCGCCTATCGTTGGACCCTTTGAAGAATTAGCTAGAGAATTACATAAACCGATTCGTCGAAAATTTACAAGGAGACAAGTGAATGTGTTTGAAGTTGATGAAATATGGGGAGCAGATTTAGTCGAAATGCAGGATTTGAGTGGACAAAATAAGGGTTTCAGATACATGTTGAACGTAATAGATGTATTTTCGAAATTTGCATGGAGCGTTCCGTTAAAAGACAAGAGAGGTGAGACTGTAACGGAATCCTTCAAGGCGATTGTTAAAAATTCAGACAGACTCCCAAAGTTTTTGTGGGTGGATCGGGGCAAAGAATTTTACAACAAAAATATGGACATGTGGTTAAAAGACAATAACATTACTAGATACTCCACATTTGGAGAACACAAATCAGCAGTCGTTGAGAGATTCAACAGAAGCATCAAGGAAAAAATGTGGATGAGGTTTACGGCTGAAAATACGAGAAATTGGATTGATATGATTGACAATTTAATTGCACAGTATAACAACACAAAACATTCAATCATAAAAATGACTCCAGTTGAGGCCAGTAAAAAGGAAAACGAAGCATACATAATTAATAGTAGAAAGTATAGAAATGTAAACAATGACGCATGTAAATTCAGAGTTGGAGATAGAGTTCGAATTAGTAGGATTAAGGGTGTGTTTGAAAAGGGCTACCTACTCAATTGGTCTGAAGAGGTGTATCAGGTTGTCAAAGTAAAGTATACTTTGCCTGTTACGTATATATTGAAGGATCAGTCGGGTGAAGTATTAGAAGGAGGTTTCTACACAGAGGAACTGCAGAAAACTAATCAAGAACTGTATAGAATTGAAAAGGTTCTACAACGGAAAAAGATTAAAGGCGTCGAGCATGCTCTTGTAAAATGGGCGGGTTACAGTAAAAAGTACAATGAATGGATTCCCGTGGAACATTTGGAAAGTGTTAAGAGATAGTAAATTTCGTAAATCTTTAAAAGTTAAATTTTGGTTTAAATTTATTTTCTTATATATATAAAATGACAAATACAAACTCTAACTCGCAAATTCTCAAGTTTCAAAATCTTCATGTTGGATATGACTATACTGTTACAGGACTGAAACCAGTAGATGGACAATTCGGTAGATCATATATTCTGTATATTGTAGAAAATGAGGGCGATGACCCTATAAAAGTGTGGTCCACTAATAAGATTAATGAATATATTAAAAAGGAAAAATTGGAAATTAAGCCTAAAAGATTTGATTTTACAGTAAGGGAAATCAATTCCGGAAAATATAAATCAATGAAATATGCAGAGATTGAAGGTTTTAACACTAGCAGTGATGATGCTGGGTTTATCCAGTTAATTTAATTAGTTCCAAACCTCAAAAAGTAATTTAATTTATATTAAATATTTTTATTACGTATATAAAATGGCAAGCAATGATATAAAATTTCTCAACAGACTCATTGAATTGATACAAGAGTATGATCCAGATTTTAAAACTCCTAAAAAGGCAGCGAAAAACATATTACACAATCTAAAGAATACAATCGAAAATTCAAAATGTCCAACATGCGATGAAGATAGTGAGTATGAAAGCGATGAAATTGACGCTATTATCAAGTCTTATAGTATGACTAAGTATCTTTCTGAAATGTAGACTTGTCGTGTAACTTGTACATATAGGCCTACTCATTAAAATGTGTCAAAAATCCAACTTAAAATGTGTAAAATGTTGAAAATGTGGTGCACTCTTTGCCCCCCCCCCCCCACTAAAGGGGGGCAAAGTTTCAATAGTATATTTACTATTGAAACTAGATCAGCTCAGCGACGGCGCTCGTATGCAAATTATGCTGACGAAGCGAAACTGTGGGCTTTTACGCCGCTGCGCGGTGACTCATAGTCAAGTGATAATTGCGCAACAGTTGTGCAATACGTGACAAGCTATTTATAGCACGAACAGAAACTGGGTTTTCCCAGCAGTTTCGATTCGATGTCATGTGATTATGTGTAATGGAAAATTTTCAAGGTCGTGTGGGCGTAAACAATAACAACTGAATGGAAAGTTTTTAAGGCCTTGAATTTGGCTTAAGATTTTATCTTGTATATATAAACAAGAAAAATAATAACTGTATGGCTGTTTTTCCATGGACTTAAAGGCAGGCCTAGGCTAATATATAGAAATGAGCTAGATTTAAGTCTAGGCTATGCTTGATTTCGTATGTTCATAAATCATCAAGGCTAAAATAGAATTGAGCTAGGTTTTAAGGCTAGGCTATACTTAATATTTACGACCACAGTGTAGCACGAAGGCTAAATATAAATTTAGCTAAATTTCAAGGCTAGGCTCTGCTTAAATTATTCATGTTTGTCTGTTTATGGATCACTCAAGGCAGAGCAAGGCTAAAATTACGAATGAGCTAGATTTTATGCATGGATTACCCTTAAAACTCAAAATGAGCTAGACAAGTAATTTTATAACTACTGTTATTCACTTTCTGTTCAGTTAGTTGCTTGTGTTTGATGACCAATTTCGAAGAGATATTTCTTCATAAACCGATATTAGTGGGTTCAAATTTCCGCCTGGGAACTGTAACATAATCCATTTGATTCCAAAGCAGCCATTTATTTTAATTTAGCTTCTGAACCTTTCTGAGACTAAGTATTCATAGTGATTATAAATTCTAATTCTAATTGGTTTTTCATCCTGAAGATAAAATTATTTAGTTGCTAATTGTTTGTTATCAGCTGAATGTACTGCTTTCTGCTGCAGGCATTACATCGAGAAGCTGCCAATAGTTTTGCTGTTTGGTTTGGCGACGTCTCCTGCCGTAATACACCAAGTTCTGCCCTACCACGTCTCATCTCTTCTCGCCATTGAAACTTTCGCTGGATCTCTATCCACCGACTATCTATCACTTATCATTGATCAGGTAATGAAGGTTTCTGCTATGGTTGATTTTAGATTTAAGAACACATGGTGCTAGAGATTTTCTCATTGGTGTGTAGTTAGAATTCCAGCTTGTTTATCGATGCTTTCCTAATGTGATATTTCCACAAGGACAGTTATACTTTTTTGGAAAGGAATGAATTTATATTTAAAGTAGTTATGATGGAGAGGCAAAATGGCTTATGTAAACGGTAGTGTAGTATGGTTTTTAGGGCTTCTTCTGTTTTATAAATTTTCTATACAATTAATTATAATTATATAGCAATGACATGATGGTTACTGTTACTATATTTTTTCTTTATTGTATTGATCACGTCTCTGGCATCATTCTTGGATGATAAAATAGACTTTTAACCTTCATTTGATTGCTATTAGTATTATTATAATTAAATATTCTTTCTTACTGAAAGTATTAGGAATTTAAACCAATGGGACTTCATTGCGCCAGGGAAAACGCTATAGAGTTCATGACTAAGTTGTATAAGGCTCTGATAAACTTGGACATATTTATTCAGAATTTACTCTTGTTCGCAGGTGTTGATGGGATCTATATTGCCATTCCGTCTTGGTGGAAAAACATTTGATTCTACTTGACAAATTTCTCTATCATGACTTCTCTGTTCTAAACTTTCATATTGATTCAGCATGGTAACGCTGTGCCAAGATGGACGCTATAAATAAATAAATAAATAAACTTTAAATATTATTCTATCTAAATGAACATTTCATAAAATGGGTTCCCAACAAGATAACGATGAGAACATGCCTGTTCAGAACGAGCTTCTATGCTTCATTCTTGACAAATGTAACAATATGGCTGCCGAACATTTGGTAAAAATATGCTCAGATTTCTACCGAGAGGATGAGATTATGGCTGCCAGAACAATATTGGACGGTTTAGGTTTACATCGTTTACCTAAGCGTAAAGGTGCGGAGAGACTCAGGCTTACACTGGAAGACATTCTCAAGTGTTGCTTGCTTCCTGAAGCCAATTTGCCGGTATTCTTTGCTGTAAATTTAGCTAGACTTCCTCCAGTTGATGTGAATCACTGTGACATGGTAGCTGTCCTTAAAGAGCTACAATCTCTCGGTCGTGAGGTGAGGGAGATAACCGACATTCGTGCAGAATTAGCTGCATTCAAGTTACAATTTAGTGAACTGCATCCGTTATCAAATCTTCCTGCGCGGGTGGAGATCGATTCTTTAGGACGATCACGAGGTCGTGATGATTCAGCATCAAGCAATCCTTGCATAACTCAGCCTACAGCAACTCACGGTCTTGATTCTGTCTCTAACCCATCGCACGAAGTATTATTCTCAGAAGTGGTTAGAAAGAAGGGAGGGAAATATAGTAAGAAGGATGGTTTATCAGAGGCGGGCCTTCGCAATAAGAAGTCTATTCCAGTAAAGTCGGCTATTGGTGTTTCTGTAGACAACCAGCGTGTTAAAGCAGTTTCCACATCACGTTCGGTTGAGGTATTCGTTTCAAAGCTGGATCCTGCTACTGTGAACGATGATTTGTCTAAATGTATCGAGGACACGAAAGGTGATATTAAGGTTCTTAATGTTACTTGTAATAAGCTTGTTTCAAAATTTGAAGACCTTTACTCATCATACCATATATCTGTTAGAGTTGATGCTACAGAATTTGAACGAGCCATTATCTACTCTTTGTCTGCTGAAATTTGGCCATCGGGTGTTTTTATTAAGAGGTACTTCAAACTTAGAAATGAATCCAAATAATAACCTCACTTTGTGTACTTTCAATTGTCGTGCAGTCAAAAGCTCTATTAATGAAATAATTTCTATTTGCAAAAGTAGTGATATTGTTTTCTTACAAGAGCATTGGCTCTTGCCTGATGAATTAGACCTCCTATCTAACATGTGTCCTAACTTTCTCTCAATTGCACACTCTGCTGTTGATACATCTAGTAATATCCTCATTGGTAGGCCGTATGGGCGTACTGGCATTCTTTATCATAAATATCTTAATTCACATATTTCACTTATTTCCACATATAACCCCAAAATCACAGCTGTGAGGTTAGATACTAAACTTGGTCCTACCTTACTTGTTTGTGTTTATATGCCAACAGACTATGGTACCAGTGAATGTCTAGAGGATTATGTTGAATTATGTTCTGAAATTACTTCATTGTATAATGATAGTGATGCTGTTCAGCTATTAGTGGCAGGTGATTTCAATTGCCAAGTTGGTTCTAGATTTTTTAACTATTTGCAAAGATTCAGTACTGATAATAACTTAATTAAATCCCATATAAACAGACTCAGTAATGTTTATACATTTAGTAACATTGAAAATAATTGTTTTAGTTGGATTGATCATATTGTTTGTAGCCCTGGTTTAGACAGCCTTATTCTTAACTGTGACATTCTATATGAGTACATATCATCTGATCATAAACCTCTTGTTATTAAATTTAATGATCTATTGTCATGCAGTGTTGATCCTATCTATTCACAACCAATAGATACTCAGTTCACTCTTGATTGGTCTAGAGCAGCTGGTTCAGATATTGATAAATACCAATATGAACTAAATAGTGCTCTCAGCAGTATTGACATTCCTACATGGTGTTTCAATGATAACAGTATTGATAAACTAGATGTTGTCAAGGCGATTGATGAGTACTATCATAGCATAATCTCTTGTATTTGTAATTCTTGTAACATGTGTATTCCTCATAAGTCTATTTCTACTAAGGAATCTTCAGTTCCAGGGTGGAATGATTATGTGAAGGATAAACACTCAATAGCTAGGCAAGCCTTTCTGGAATGGTTTTATCATGGTAAACCTAAACATGGTCCAATTTTTTATGAAATGAAGTCTACTAAAGCTCAGTTTAAAATGGCTTTACGTTTTTGTAAACAGCATGAATCATCTCTTAGAGCTGATGCATATGCTAAGGCTATATCAAATAATAATTATTCTACTTTTTGGAAGGAGATATCTAAATCTAACAATACTAAGGCAAATAAATATGCAAATGTTATTGATGGTTGTATGGGTGACAAAGACATAGTTGATCGATGGAGGATTTATTATAATGATTTATATAATTGCTGTGATTACAGTGCTGATAAGCAATCTTTTATTGATCATTTAAATAATGTTGAGATTACTAAGGCTAAAGCTGTTGATTTTAGTATATCTGTTCAATGTATTCAGGACGTATGCTATGGTTTGAAAAAAGGTAGGAGTGCTGGTCCTGATGGCATCTGTAGTGAGGCTGTTTTGTACTCGTGTCGTAGTTTATTTGTGCACCTAAGCATATTGTTTAATCTTATTATTAAATTTGGATATTTACCTGCTTCTTTCATGCAATCGGTTATTGTCCCTTTAGTTAAAAACAAGTCAGGTGACTTATCAGATCTTAATAATTATAGGGCTATTGCAATCTCTAATGTGCTTTCTAAGATATTTGAATCCCTTTTGGCTGAATCTTTGCATACTAATTCAATATATGATAATTACCAGTGTAGCCTTTGTACCAGTGTACTGAAACAAACGGTGGACTATTATAGAAATAATGGTAGTCACGTGCTCACTTGTTTTATAGATTTTAAAAAGGCATTTGACAGTGTTAATTATTGGAAATTGTTTATAAAATTACTGGATGATAATGTAGACGTCAAGGTAATTAGCATTTTGGCATAGTTGTATAGTCATTAAAATTGTCATATAAGGTGGCGTAATTCGGTGTCGTCATCTTTTAGTATTGGTAATGGCACACGGAAGGGGAGTGTTCTCTCTCCATAGTTATTTTCTAGTTACATTAGAGATCTGTTAGGTTCAGTTGTTGAATCTGGTATTGGTTGTAGAATTGGCAGTCAGATAATCAATATTCTTGCATATGCTGATGATATGGTCCTTGTTACACCTTCATGGAGAGCTATGCAACGTTTAATTAACACTCTGTGCTCTAGTGCTTTGGATATTAATATGTCTTACAATACTTCTAAAACTGTTGCTATGATTTTTGAACCTAGCGAGAGAAGATGGGCCTTAGACTATATTTTCCCTAATTTTAAACTAGGTAACGATGACATTAATTTTGTCTCTCAATTTAAATATTTAGGTCATTTGATTGATAATTGTTTATGTGATGATAATGACATTAATCGTGAAATAAGTAATACCTTTGTCCGCACTAACACGCTTTTAAGACGTTTTTTTAATTGCTCCCTTACAGTTACAATTATTCTGTTTAAAACGTACTGTTTATGTTTTTACGATATTGCACTCTGGTCCAAGTTTATAGTGTCTTCTTTAAATAAATTTCGTTCATGTTATAATAGATGTGCCAAACAGTTCTTTGGTTTCAAAAGGCAGGATAGTTTATCCACCATGTTGCAGTTATGTAACATTCCTAGTTTGATACCATTATATATAACTCTAAATGTGTTTATAATCAGTGTGTTATTAAGTGTGAAAGTGCACTAATTAATTGTTTTAGGTTGTGATTTTTCCATTTTAGAACTATAATACCTGATTTTACGATTGTTTACATGATTTTATGGGTGTGCTGTGTTGTATGTCTTGTGTGCTTTGTGTGGGCCTTGCTGCCTGATGTCTAATTATAAAATAAAATTTAAAAAAATAATATGGCTCTGAAGGTTTGTATTTTCTTCCAAAAGACTTTACTAATTTATATTATGCACACTCTTGTGTACAATATTAGAAGCATGTTTAATTTCATCTGAATGCATCAAAGAATCTGTGTGGAAAATCTCTCAAACACTGGTGAAGCAGATTGGTCGATATCAATGGGCTTAAAATCTGCAGAGCTCCTAGATTATACACAATTGGTAAATCTGTGCCATTTTTATTTTTGAGACTACCTGATGTAGTTCCTATTATTTGTATTGTCAGAAAGATGAAGTGCATTATCAGACTCAAAGACTAGTAAAAATTAGAAAAAAGATTTTTGACCGCTTTAACTTATGTTCATTTGCAAGCTAATGTACTCTTCAAAGGGATTACTTTGAAATTCCCATCCGTGTACAAAAATTCATTAGAAAAATTTTAGTAAGGCTTTTAAAGTATTTTTTTAATGATTCTATGTTTATAATTGGCGTATTTAAGCAAAGTTGTCATCACTCTTATTCTATTGTGACAGTATGTCTGGTGGTAATAACATTTTTCAGTAGTTTTATTAAAATTACTACAATATTTTGAAGTCCATACAATTCGTCATTGGACGATGTCATTAGAATCGATGTATATTTCTAAGTAGGCTCAACTGGCACGTTAAAATTGAACACACATGATGTTGAAAGAAAATTAAGACAACTACTTGCAATGACTTTACTATTCTCATTGTTATTGGAATTTATGGTCTTAAGAAATGTATGTTGCACAGTTTTGTATGCTGGAGCACTTTGAGAGAAGCGGTTTGAGCGTACTCTGTGTAGAGGGAGATAAGATTCGAGGTACCGTTGAATCTCTTTTGTACACAAAACTAGTAGATATCAGATCTTGTCGATCATTCAGACGGTAAGGACAAGATCTTGATCAAGACCATACTTGTGTTCTCATTCATCCAAATCTCAGTATGCTAAAAAGTTTATATTTTCAATTGACTTTTGCATGCAATTATATAGCACCTTTCATTCATTTGCTTCCTCTGTTTCAATTGCTTATTACATTTATACTTATGGGATTTTAAATTTCCTTCTTAAACCGCAAGTGAAATACTTAGATGCGGTAACACTGCATTATTATCGATTATTTTTGGAATAAATAGAAAAAATAGAAAAATAAAAAGCGGTTGTGATATTAGTTTATATTGTTTATTAGGAATTAGAAAATCGTCTGAAAACAAAAACAAGTATTATAAAAGAAACTATTAGAAAAAAATCCGATCCTTCGATGATAAAAGAAATCAAAACTGTAAGTTTAATCTTTGACAGTTATAATCATCAAATTGATTAGCTAACCTAAATCGAATTATATATATATATATATATATATATATATATATATATATATATATATATATATATATATATATATATATACATACATATATATATATATATATATATATAATTTTATTCACACTTAAAATAGCAACGATAATAAAATCTGAAGAAGATTAGCCTAAAGAATTTAATGACCACACTTACTGGAACAGAAATGAAAATGAACCGAGTCGTAATATAATAGAACAACAACTTGCAGATGACATAGGATGGATTCTCATTGGAAAAACACTGGGAAATTAATAACATACATATTAAAAATTAATTGGAATAGTTTTAAATATAAATAAAGATAAAACTGAAAAACAGTCAATAAAAATAATGATGATCAAAAATAGAATGCCTCTGGACTCTCGGCACTATACATCATCACTGGCCTATTCACTGAACTATAGAATTAACCTTTCAGTCAGTGTAGTATTCTCCTATTACACAGCTCTCCACTAGTGGCCTCTCCTTCTGCCCACCCAACCTGTATCCTACTTGTAACCTCCTTTTTCACCTCTTCATCCTTTTCTACTACTGAATCTAAATAGTTAAAGTTTGTTTACTAACGTAGTTCCACCCTTGACTTACAATTCTTCTTCGTTTATCCTGTCACCCTTACATCTAATCTCCAAGTAGTCAGTTTTTTCCTTATTCACCCTCAGCCCTTTACTATCCAATGCCTCTCTCTAATCTTCTCTATCTGCCTCTCTCTCTATCTTCTAACATCTCGCCTATTCGCTCCACTGTATTTCGTACTATCACCAAATCATCTGCAAATAGCATGCACCATGGGGCCTCCTTAATAACTCCCTTACACAACTCATCCATATTCAAAATAAACAAATAAAGATTTAGAGCTGATCCTTGATGTAAAAAGCTGGTAAAGCTAATGTTAACGTCAGTTTCCTCAATCGACAGCGATGTCAGTGACTGGCGAGCCCAGGATTTGAACCCCGTACATAATGATCCGCGGTTGAATGTCGAATATATTACCGACATCGCCACTGGCTCCAGCCAAAACCCCTATGTACCCCTATCTTCACCTCAAAACTCTCCAAGCGTCCACTCTTCACTCTCATATCAGTCCTCACCCTCCTGTACTTATCTATGATTACCTCATCAGACCTCTTGTTTACTTCCCTCTTCCTCAGAACCTCACACATCAACTGTCTAGTCAACCTATCATAGGCCTAATCTAGCTCAACAAGCACCATCTGCATCTGCCTTTTCTTCTCCATCATTTGTCTCAATATCAATCTCAATCGATCGGTTTCGTTGTGTACCTGCCTTAAACCCAATCTGATTACCCTAAATGCTAGTTGAAAGTAAAACATTGATAGTAAATCTTGCATCTAAAAGTATTTCACTGTTACTAACTTAACCATAGTTTTATTTGGAACTGTTTTTTAAACATTTTTTCACAAATGTGAAAAAATGTTAAAAACCTTGTTGTTTAACCTTTTTAACCTTAAGATACACATAAACATTTTAAAAAAATGTTTATGTGTATCTTATATAAAAATCTCTTATTAGTGTAACTTGAGAAGAATGAAGGAATTAATATTGAGATTTTAAGCTTTGATCTTCAGCTCAATAGAAATCATTGCTATTGTTGCTATGTTTGCTAATTTGATGTTATGGTTGCTATGCTTATCAAATCACGTTATTGTATTTGTGGAGAAATAAATATAAAATTTTAAAAAACTTAAAAACCTGGATTTGTCTTGGTCTTCAAAGATTGTGGCGATAAGTAGTAGCTGGGATCTCTACTGACTTAAATGCACTGAAGATTTCTAGTTATTATTATTTGATGTAAAAGTTATCATTAGCTCTGAGAATTATTATTAGATCTGAATTAGAAGTTAATTATAAATCTTTTATGATATAACATTCTGCTATATCAGAGATATTGATACATGCGTATTGTTAACTTTATTTATTGGTCTTGAAATATTTCTGTGCAATTGCCACTTGAGGAAGTTTTATCTAATCTCTGTGTTCTTAATAAACTCCCACTCAATTGGTTGCACTCCTTCTTATTAAAACATTATCATTAGTTTAACTAATCAGCCTATTTTTATATCCCAGTTATAGCTGAATCTTGAATATAAATATAGATTTCGTCTTTCGTCGCAAAGCAGTATTGGAGTGGAATGCTACGATCTAAATAACCGATATTCTATAATAATAATGTTAATATTATTACTGATTATATTATTATTTTTACCACTGATATAGTGATATTTAATAACAGTAATATTATATATTGAGAGTGTTATTTTAAAGTACAATTTAAGGAGTTTAGATGAATAAACAGATGCATATATTTCAGAATTCTATTATTTTTGTATAGTTTTGAAATGCAAAAGTCATTTAATTAAAGCGTATATTGTATAAATTTAGCTCATATATTCCTGCGCTGGTTGTTAGTAACTTCAAGATTGTAAATATGTATTACCTGATGTCTATGCAAATAATTTTGATTTATTAACTGTTTTTTGAGTATCTCATTACTTTTAATCAATCATTATCAGATTTTAGTAGGTAGTATAATTCCAAGTTCTTTAATGAATAGTTAAATTCATTAATTAATCATTAAATTCAATAACTATTTGCTCTACTCATTTAACAATTCTTTCATTGAATCCGTTAAATATTCATTGTATTTTCTTTAAAGAATTCTTTAAATTCTTTCATTGAATCCGTTAAATATTCATTGTATTCGTTAAAGATTTTGTTAACTTCATTCATTATTTTCATTAAGTTAGTTGTTTAACGAGTAATTAGTTGTTTAACGAGTAGTTAGTTGTTTAATGAATAGTTAGTTGTTTAACAAGTAGTTAGTTGTTTAACGAGTAGTTAGTTGTTTAACAAGTAGTTAATGGCATGCGGCGTTGTGTTGTAGTCTGATGCCTCAGCCGTGTATGGATGGACCTCGAGCAGATGAGAACGATGGGTTAGCTCAGGCGTGCTGCTCTCGTAGCTCCTCCAGCGTTGCTTCTCAGCTCCCGAGCAACTCCGGAGCTATTAGACTCGAACCGTTTCTTCACCAGGTGGGCGGCCACGTTAGTATGCTGAGATTCGACGAGATGACGATATGTAAGCCTCTGAACACAAGAGAACGCAAGTTCTACGAGAGCATGCCATCGGTGATGACTGAATTCACTCCGGAGTATAGAGGTTAGCACTGTCCGAGTTCTCTTTAAATATTTCCATATTTTTTTTGATCATTTAGTATCGTTTATTTGTTCATCACAGCACAGGTTATAAAAACAACAGGAACGTGCATGTAGTTAGATTGACAAATAACAATACAAAATACAATATTTATAGCAGCTCCCGACCCTAGTTAAACTGGGATTCAAAGGAAGATGATGATGATGATTACAGCAGTTATCTAGCTGTTATATAGCTGTTGTTGTGTTTAGAAATGTTTAATCACTGAATTCACTCTGGTATACAGAGGTTAGTGCTATCCAAGTCTCTTTCAATAGTTCATATTTATTGCAGCTCCCGACCCTAGTTAAATCAATTTGGGATTCAAGGGAAGATGAAGATGATGACTATAGCAGATATCTCTATACAGTTGTTGTTGTGTTTCAAAATGTGTAATCACTTAGAGTAGGCTTATTTCTTTCAACAATCCATTACAAGTTCCTGCAATATGTTTGTTGTGGTACATTTTAGAAAAGAGACTTTTGTGTAAGGTTGTAAGTGTACGCTTATCTCGGGTTTTCTTACTTTAGTGCTTTGATAACGTTTGCATATTTATTGCGTTAAATTTGTACTTTTTAATTATGAAATTGTCACAACTACATTCACTTGCAGCTTATATCTCCTTCTTTCTTTGTTTACTGCTGTGGTCAGCTCGATTGGGCACTCCATTGCCCTCTCTGATGGCCGTGGTGAGCAAATTTTATTTTCTGTTTGATGCTACATATGTTGATAACACACTTTGAACTGTCGAGTTCTCTGCTTTCACAATTATTAGTCGGCGTTTGAAAACTTTTAAATGAACGTATATACTTATATTTATATTATTTTAAATAAACGTATGTATTTATCTCGACCCTGGCTAAACTGGGATTTAAGGGAAGAAGATGCTGATGATGATGTACTGCTTGCGTTTTTCAGGCGTGATCACGGTAACATTTCAGAAAGACGTGAAGACGGGTAAGTTAACGCCGGTGTACCACACCGAGGAGGTTTCTTCCAAGTCCACGGCCGCAGCGTTACCACTACCCTCTAGTTCTCAGTGCGTCTCTAGCTATGCCGGCTCGTCGCGTTGTTCTGATAAGAACAGATCTCGAGGGGCGTCCTCAACCTGTGCCGGCTCTGTCGCGGTTCAAACAAACTCGGCGGCGGCTTGCTCCGAGGCGTGCTGTTCTTCTGCTCTCAAGTAAGCTTTGTTTTACAGCCGATTGATTTGAATAACTTGCAGCTGCGTCTAGCTTTCTGTCCTGTTCCTGGTTCTTTTAAAAAGATTTGGACACTCGACAGAATATTATTGTGACAATTGCTTTATTTCCTGCAATGACTTGCACAATTTCAGCAGTTTGACCCTTCTGTGCCTATAGAAATTTCTCTGGCACTCTATAGATCAACAAGTAAATCCGTTACAAAAGGCTATGCCTTATGTAGCGTATTGCTTAGGAAAATTATATATAAGACTTCTGAGACGTTTTCTCGTAGCTGTTAGCAGTTTTTACTTTGTCTCCTCATATTGCTCATGCAGTTAGTTAGTGCCCCTCTATTTAGTTACCAGTTGGTCTATTCTTCAGTGTCCCGGACACAACACAAGAAATATATCTGCTAATATCTCGCCAACATTGCCACTGGCTCCAGCCAGTGGAGATGCGATGTTGAGTTAGTTAATTTAAATTAGAATGACTTTCACTTTCATTTGAACTATTGTTTTCAATTGCTTGCGTGTGTGTAGGAATATGAGCCTCGGCGGTAACATTCCATCAGAAGACAATAAATCTCCGTCAGAAATAGATGATCTGTACATGTCATCCAACGATTGGAACGAACAGTTACTTAGAAAATATCAGCAACTTGAAGATCTCGGAGCGACTAGTACTGAAATCTCTTTCTAAATATTTATGACTGCTAAATCTATTCCATATATTTATATCTGAATTTTCCCATTAGACGATCACAGTCTTTTATTCTTGCGAATGTAGTAGATCACTAAATTTATATTTTAAAATTTGTCATCTACTATGAATGTTGTTGTAATTATTATCATTGGTAGTTTATTTAATAAATATTATTCACATCTCTGTGCACATAATAAAATTTTAATTTGTATAGTTTTCTGAATGTATTTATTTTATGTTTACTGTCCAGATACCAGACTAACATTTAACTCACCTCTCGTGCATTGTTTAGAATTCATAATACCAGACTCACATTTCACTCTCCTCTCCTGCATTGTTTAGAATTCATAATACCAGACTAACATTTCACTCATCTCTCTTGCATTGTTTAGAATTCATATTACTGGAGAACCTTGCATGTGGGTTTCGTCGCCCGTGCATACTGGATCTGAAGATGGGCACGAGGCAACATGGTGACGATGCCTCGGAGGCGAAGCGACTAGGGCAGATGAAGAAGTGTGAGAACACCACGTCCGCCACTCTAGGACTAAGAATATGTGGCATGCAGGTTTGTTGTGCTTCGTGAGGCGCTGGTTTAAACTTTAGTCGTCTGACGCTGAATCGGAAGGTTTTCAGTTCAACTCCAGTGCTCCTCTTTCAATATGTATTATACTCTCCTTCACTGTCGTACTTTATTATATGATTTACTTACAATGGTTATATTCATTTTGTTTTTACTTGTAGCTGATGGTACTTCTGTTGTTGATCTTTTGAAATTTGAAATTAAACGTACTTCTCTCTCACTAATTACATTAAACCTACTATCGTGTGAGTCATCGTAGTATTCAGTGGACTATCAATATAACAACAACAAAGAAATACTTAGAATAAGTGTACCGGATATAATATAATTACAACTAATTTTGTGTAGAATGAATTAGATATTTTTGCCTCATAAATTACAGAGACGGTTTTGTTTATCGTTTAGTTTTATAGTAATAATAATAATAATAATAATAAAGGTTTAACGTCCGTTTCATCACACAAGGATGATGTCAGGGACGTCATCGGTATAGCATGTATAATATAAATAATTCTTATGGTTGTGGTCATTGTCGCCATCTCTACTATACTGTCAATTTTATGGAGAAAATAAATAATTATGTGCATTGTACTAATCTTAATGTTGCTTTAGCTTGAGCAACTATTTCTCTGGCTTCTTATGGCTTACTCAGTTTTCTGAGATCATTTGCCTATTATGATAACTACAGTTTTCGATTGGTCGATCAATAGTGGCTTGAACGAAATGTGGACCCCAATCTTTATTTGCCAGTATTTTGCATATGCCACATATTTGGAAACCTTTGTGAAACAGTTATAATCATGCCTGTATTGTATATCATTGGCACAATTGCATCTTGTGTGCTGATTAGGTGTATCAGTGTAACACGTCGAGCTACATCTATCAGTCTAAATATCACGGGCGGCGGCTGAACGTCGAAGGAGTTAGACGAACGCTCGAACAATTTCTGCACAACGGGTATAGAACCCGCCGAGAACTGATACAACGCATTGTCGAGCGTTTGAATAAATTGCACGACGTTCTCATTAAACAAAACACTTTCCGATTCTACTCCAGTTCTCTCCTGATCATGTACGACGGGTGCTCCACGATGGAAGATGATCGGGAAGAGCTTCAGCTGTTGGTAAGGGATGACGGGATAGACATGCTCACCGAGGAAGACGAAAAGGACGATAAAGAATACGAACAAGAGTCTGACGATGATGACGATGAGGAGGAAGACGAAGGCAAGGGAGTGGAGTGGGGAATGTGGGAGGGCGACGAGGCCAGCGTTCAGCCTCCGCTGAACAACGTAGCGGGGAAGACTTCGTGGCTTCCTCCGGAGTGTAGCGGAGTGTCTCGTCTCCAGTCGTCGGACGAGGAAATGAACTGCAAACGTGTGCTGTCGAAGAGCCAGGAAAACGTCGCAGAGTTTCTGATGAGCAAGCTGCCGGCGGACGACGTGGACAATGCAGAAGACGTTGAGAAGAGCCGAGCGTGGGGCCGTGGTCGAGTTAGAACCGTTGACGTTCGCATGATAGACTTCGCTCACGCTACTCATCAGGGTTTTCTCTGCGACTCGACCGTTCACCGTGGGCCTGATAGCGGCTATCTGTTTGGTCTTCATAATCTTATTAAGTTATTCGAAGAGTTACAGAATTAGAACCACAGAAATGAAACTTCTTACGATAAAAGAATTCTAAAGGTTTTTTTTATGATGTGTCCATCATGTCATTCCCTTTAAATTTTTGATTGATTACTATATCTTTTTATCTTTGTCAAATAATGCTTGTGCAATCTTCTTAATATTTTAGGATTATTAAGGATTTGTGCATTTTGTCATTCCTCATTGAGCCTCTGTTGGTTTATCTTTTCTTGTTAGAGTATTTCATTTAACTGTCTTATGTTTTGCTCCCTACTATATAGCTATTCTCTGTAATGTTACTACTTGCACAGTGTATTAGTTAGCCTGTGTTGCATAATACATAGATTCTAAGTTGTTTAGTATTTTTGTCTCGATGTGTATGTGTAATTAATTGGACCAACTGATACTTTATTTCATTTCCCTCAATTGTCTTCATAGGATTACTGTAGTGACATTTAAAAGTTGTGTTTTAATTTACTTTAGAGGTTTTACAGATGTGTGCAACATCTTTTTTAGGAATGGAAATTGAAAGTTAATTCTTCAAGGTGTTTTTGCAGACTAGGCTTTTCTACAAATTAAGAATCTCTTATAACTTAAATAATACGTTATATGTCTGTGGGTGTGTGTACCAGCATAATTGGAGTCTGTAGCTCATTAGTGTTTTTTATTTGAACACTAAATTGTTATTTTAGCTTAAAATTGTTTCATTTATGTCTAAGAATTTAAGTCTTCAGTTTTTATTTCATCCCAGTGTCATTTGATCTAGGTTTTGTTGATTTTTATTTCAAATTCAAGCGATTATTCTACTTTGCTCGTTATTTCTTAATTTTTAATTGGTCTGTATTGCTGATGTTAGTCTGATAAAAAAAAATTAATTTATTCCTGATGTCATTGTATGATGATGATGAGTCAAGACTCTCATTGGGCTGAACCGGTGGCTTGTAGGTAAGTTGTCAGACTTTGGATCAATAGGTGGAGGGTTCGAATCCTATGTGCTCCCCATAAGTACCATTCTATAAAGACTATAAACTGACGATAAACTAGCCTTTATTAAATTGATAAGAGCTGTTCTAATTTGCTAGAGTATTATATAGTTGGGATATCTTGGCTTTGCTATGTTAGCATTTTTGTGATAAGTAGAATTCGAAAAGTTTTATAATCAGTCACTGTAGCATTGTCTCTATCTTTTTCATCAGTAGTCTGTGACTTATAATTGGGAGAACATTTTTAAGATTATACAGGATCTGCCATATACTGTACTGAAAGCCAATAATCAAACATTTTAATTCCTGCACTGCCGAACGAGTGTTGTGTATGTGGTGTGTCCGGCAAACTGTGGAATAGACCATACGTATGCTATATATATATTCGTTTATTACTTGAAGTCTGACATACCGCAGAAAACGTACAAACATACTTGGAACAAAAAGCAAATAGAAAGTTCAATAATACCTAGATACCAATAGTCTAAGATAATGTTTCATAACAGTCATTATACGATATTCTAATGATAAAATCTTAACCACGAAAGGACTGCGTTTAAATGATATTTAAAATGGATGAACCCTCCAACTGAGCTTAAAATATAATAAATAAATCTTGTGAATGTTGCAAGTGTCGTCAGAGATACCTAAGCAAGAGCTGAAGAAGAGTGTGAAAAACCTTCAAATCACCATGCTGAATGCTACATGTATATTAAGATTTGGAGAGAAATTTTGTGTTTCATAAAGAATCGATGGAGGTGTCTTTATTAAACGTGAAAATGGATTGTAAATAGGAATAGAGGTGTTCTCCCTTTTGAACTCTGCGAACGGGAGAGAGAACACTGGAGCAAAGAGAGAGAGATAGAGAAATGGAGAGAAAGTAAAGATTTTTAAAGTGCATTAAATCAGATTGTTAAAATTAGGGTTGTTGCAAATATCGTCAATTGAAGTTAAATACGGTTACTGTAATTAGGTGCCATAGAATTATTGACTGGTATGTAATTAGTCCTTTTTATGCTTCTTAATTTGAGATTCCTTAGACTAAGTAGCTCTGTACGATCTGTTCTGGCAACTTATAGGCAGTAAATGCACGGGTGTTTTGATCAGGCAGTAAATGCACGTGTATGCGTTGTGATCAGGCAGTAAATGCACGTGTGTGTTGTGGTTAGGCAGTAAATGCACGTGTGTTTGTGATTAGGCAGTAAATGCACATGTGTGTTCTGGTTAGGCAGTAAATGCACGTGTGTTTGTGATTAAGCAGTAAATGCACGTGTGTTTGTGATTAGGTAGTAAATGCACGTGTGTTTGTAATTAGGCAGTAAATGCACGTGTATATGTTGTGATTAGGCAGTAAATGCACATGTATAAGTTTGATCAGGCAGTAAATGCACGTGTGTTTGTGATTAGGCAGTAAATGCACGTGTGTTTGTGATTCGGCACTAAATGCACGTGTATAAGTTGTGATCAGGCAGAAAATGCACGTGTGTTTGTGATTAGGTAGTAAATGCACGTGTGTTTGTTATTTGACTCAAGGCCGCAGGTGCAAGCATCGCTGTATCTCTGCATTTCATTAACCTTTTTGTATTGCACGATTCAGTAGATTCTGCTTTAGTAGTTTTCTGTTGTGCACGCTAATAGTTTTGCGTCACTTGGGAGCCTATGATTTGATGTAGAATTGTGGACTAGTTGCCCTCTTTCTGTTAAAATTCCTAGCATAACTCAAGCTATATGTAGAAACCGGTCGGTCTCAGCTTTATTGATTTGTTTTAGATTGGTTTATGAATTTAACGTCCGGTTCTTCGCCATAAAGCAATGTCAGGGACGTCAAGTGTTATTAGCAGAACTTCACACCAATTGCGAATCATTCTGTTACTTGCTATCAGCAAAGTCTAACAGACCACCACCATACTGCTTTCAGAGATATATTCAATCCAGATCCTTCTGTTGATTCCCCTCAAATAGTGATAAACAAAAGAAGGTAAAGTTTTAAGCTCTTTGGTTTTATTGGTAATCCTAATGAGTAACATGTTACAGATCAAATTTAATTGCCTAATCAGTTTTATTTGTGCGTTCTTTGGCAATGACCTTTTAATTTAGACTTATTTGATTCTATTATTTTCAGATCTTGCTTCATTGCTTCGATTGAGGAAATGCTACAGTTTTGGTTTATTTTGCTAACTTTAATTGACAGATTTTACAAGACTTGATTCAGATTGACTTCTTTATTTAGTAGACATGATGTAGCTTGGTTACAAAAAGACAGGACAGATTTAGCTGCATGAGCTTAATCGTAACTTAATTTTGACTTGTGAGCTTTGAAACTTAATTGTTTGATATTGTGAAAACTGTTAATAATTGTGTTTCATTGATAGTCATTTGGATTTTGTTTAGTAAGTTTCAAGTGCGGGTAACACCTTAAACATTTGATAAGGCAATGATGACGTCCCTAACATCATCCTTGTATGAAGAAACGGACGTTAGCCCTTTATTATTTTTATTATTATGATGATGATTATTACTATTATTATTATTATTATTATAAAACTATTGTGCTCTCTGACACATAACAATACTGTGGAGTAGATGTGAGATTATAGTTGTAATTTTCATGCACATATTTATACTCTGTGCCAATTTAAAGTTTTAATATACTAACTCTGAATTTTGATTAATATTCGAACTGTATATTTTAAAGTTCTAGTCAGTTATATTATAGATAATAATTTTAACTCTACAATTAGTAAAGTGTTGAATGCTTAAGTATAATTTGTAAGTTAACAGTAAACAGTAAGTTAACAACAAAGTAAATACAATATTGGGAACATTGAGAAAAATATACTGTTAAATATTGTTAAACTTGCGTTTACCTAATAGCAGAACTTAACTATTTTTTTATGCTTACATATGTGCTATTGTTTTCTTTCTTACTGTCCTGGCGTACGATAGATCCATGGCATACAAGTTCATCCGACCCTTACTTCGCGCCGTCTTTAGATATCCGTAGATGATTTATTCCCTACTTTTAATATATGCTTTTTCTATCAAATCAAAATTCTACTTAACTTATATTTTTTGATTGTCCTTCCTGCGAAGGACAATCAAAAAATATAAGTTAAGTAGAATTTCGTCCTTATTGTACTTACCTTACAACCTAATAATTCCTAAAATTCGGCCTGTTCAAACTCGATATACTTTGTAAGCATACAATTTGATAAAGTGTATATAATCGTATATATCTTATTGCCTGTGTCGTATACTGTCCAGTACAGTACTACCACAGGTATACTGTGTAAGAAGCTTCTAAGCGTAAATTTGACTATGAGTAGGAATTTGTGCCTAATTACATCAAGTGAGCAGAACTTTTGAGAGGATCTGTTGTCAAGAGGATAGTTTTATGTCTATTTAACTTTTACATTTTCCTAAATCTAGCTGTATCATTAGCGAATATCGGATCAGTTTAAATAATAAGCAGTTAAGTGTATGGATTGAAACATGCTCTTGGTACCTGTGATTGGGCGTTATTTAGGAAGCTGGAAGGGATAATGTTGGTCTCTCTGCTATATGTAGATAGATGTATATAGTCAATTGGTTACACTGTCTTGTGCAAACCTGCTTCAGTTCTCAAGTGTTCGTAACTAGATAATATTGTCATGTGATATTATTACAGTAGAAACCTATAAGGTATGTTAGAGACTTCAGCTTATGCGGTGGATTGGATTATATACGTTATTAGCTACGATATTACTATACAGTGGATATATATCGTAAGATTATTGCAGAGTTTGCTCGCTTCACTGTACTGTTGTGCTGCTATTTGTGTCTGATCTTTATTTCATATACTCTTTTCTTAGTTTTCGTTTTCAATCGTTTGCTGCTACTAATTTTGTCTCGCAGTTCCGCACTGCCTGTTTGCTTGTGAGCACAGCAGCTTTAGAGGATTCTTTTGTATTATTCTCAGTACGACCAAATGCAGTTTTAGTTGTGCATATCTTCAGCTGATTTAATTTATTTCTACTTCTTTGTTTATATATTAAATCATTGCCATGTTGCCACGTGTATATTTTATTTGAAAACGTTGATAAAGATTCCGAATACGTACTGTTCTGGGTGTCTAGATCTTTTTAGGCTTATTTTGAAGAAGTTTGTGAAACAGGAATATTGAAGCACAACCTGCCACGGACACATTTCTGATGCACTGCCTATGAATGGCTTCCTATGACTTGTCGTTAGTGTCTGTATTTCATGATAATCGTTTGGTAAACTGTGAGATTTGATTCACTTTTCTCAAATTGTAAATTTCGAGCATAACATGAAAAGTGTATATTAATATTAGCAGTTTAGAAGGAGGAAATGGACTTTCCGTATATATTATTATTATTATTATTATTATTATCAGTAGTACCATTATTATTGCTATTATTATTATTACTACTAATTTGTTAGTTTGTATCATTATGTGTAATAGAACTATGATTTTCATTACTGAATATTGGCACCACAATGAAGTATGCACGCATATTGGCACCACATTGAAGCATACACCCATACTGGCACCACATTGAAGCATACACTCATACTGGCACCACTGTGAAGCATACACCCATACTGGCACCACATTGAAGCATACACCCATACTGGCACCACTGTGAAGCATTCACCCATACTGGCACCACATTGAAGTATGCACTCATACTGGCACCACTGTGAAGCATACACCCATACTGGCACCACATTGAAGCATACACCCATACTGGCACCACTGTGAAGCATTCACCCATACTGGCACCACATTGAAGTATGCACCCATACTGGCACCACAATGAACCATACACCCCTACTGGCAACACATTGAAGTATACACCCATACTGGCACCACATTGAAGCATACACCCATACTGGCATCACATTGAAGTATACACCCTTACTGGCACCACATTGAAGTATACACCCTTACTGGCGTCACATTGAAGTATAAACCCATACTGGCATCACTGAGTAACAAATGCCAATTCTAACACTACATTCATCATCATCATCTTCCCTTGAATCCCAGTTTAACTAGGGTCAGGATACGAATAGACTGTCTCAAATCCTCTCTGTCCAACATCACACCACCATTCAGTCTCCTATTTGAGACTTTTCCATTCGTTTAAATTCTAACACTACAGTGAGTATTTTTATTGCCTACGCTAAGTCATTGTCTCATAATTGTTTCAAAATGGATCTATTGAGGATAAAAGACGCTATTGAAGAAGGTATCTAATAGTAAGTTTATCTAAACTAGTATTGTATTTTGTTACTACTTCTTGTTTTAAGTTTTCTTTCAAAGGATATGAATTTCTATCCTGTAAATAACAGCTGTAGGAAATTAGATACTTAATTTTCTGTTCATTATAGAGCGTTGTGAACCTTATTTAGTACTCGTTGAGTCGCTGTGTAGATGTTTAGTGTTATTTACTGTACATATTTGTAAATAATGATTTGTACTATATTTCTAAACGGATTTCTCTTTATTCTTTGTAACTTTTCGTTAGTAAGAGAGTTTGGGCGATTACAATTTCTTGTAATATTTTAGTTTCTATTTGTTTTGGATTGATTTGATTTGTTGCAACGGTGACGTCATTGAAATGGAAGGAACGAATTTCAGATCTCAGAGAAACCAATTAAAGATCACAGACTATCAAACGTGCTCGATGTCGTTGTACACAGTAAACACGCATTATAGTGAAATGATCATCTATGTTGTCTATATCTATCAGTTTTAATTCCACGTGTTTAAACCTTTAGGCAATTTATTTCATTTTGCGTATAACCAGTCCAATGAAAACCCGAGATTTTACTCTCAGATCAGCGCGGCCTGGATTCGAACCCATGAGAGTTCAATTCACTTCAGGATCGGACATTTAAAATTTAATGACGGTACCTTACGCCTCTAACCACTGCGCCGTAGAGACATTCAATGCCGATGATGACTTGCAATCTGTCATATGCGCAACATATGCGCCAGTAAATTTGATATCTTAAAATATTGCAGCCTGTGAATTAGTTCACAAGGGTCTCACACTCCGTGGGATCCTTCAGTGAACGTTTTTGGTAGGATGTAGGTATTCAATTTGTAATTTTAAAAAAATAGAATTTGCTTAACGTCCTAAACTCTAGAAGATTGCGGTTAGTAACGGTAGCTCGAAATGCTGTGATAGTCTATAACAGCGCGAGATGTTATAAACAGTAATAGTGCTATATGTTGCGATGGACAACAATAACAGTCATAGTTACTAGGATTTAGCGCACATAGATACCATTATTTGTAAAATTAACTGATCTTAATTTCTTACCAGAAACTTTTAATTGTCACAATTAACTCTGGAATACATCCATTGTAAAAAAAGATTTGGCAACGAAATGTAGAATGTCATAAAGCGATGAACTCGCAGAGCGGGGGTGCAACAAATTCTAAGTTAATTAAAGCGTTTGAGAATTTGATATACTGAAAGGATATATTAATTTTTTTTATTAATTAAATATAAAAAACTAGCATAGTTTTTAGTCCGTCTCTAACATTTACTATTAACGACAATGCACTGTTTTAAATGTTAGCGTATATTTTAAATTTTTGAGCGAACTACTTGATTTCTAAACAAAGCATTTTCTCTAGATCTTACTATTTTGAGTTCACACCGTCACCCCCCACAGGCTGGAGCCAGTGGCGATGTCGGTAAGATAGTCTACCGCGGATCAGTATGTGCGGGGTTCAAATTCTGGGCTTGCCCATCACTGACATCGCTTACGAGTGAGGAAACTGATGTTAACATTAGCTTTATTTAATAACTGTATAAAAACAAAACAAGTACGGAACAATATAATATAAGACATCGCAGAACAATATGTACAAGTGACTAGATTGTACTCATCGTGTTCAGTTAAATAAATGCGCAATAAGAACAACAACAACATCAACAAAACTCAATTACACGAGTAGTCTAATGCCGAAAGATCTAAAAGAAAAAAGTCATGTTTAACGCTATGTTCTCTAAGACCTGTTGGCTCAATCAGTGACAGGAAAGCCTTAAGAATCGATTCGTGCACTTAAAATTAAGTCGAGACCGAATGCTTGGAGTCTTATTGGTGTTATTACTTATTTTTTACTGTATTGTTATTAGTAATTAAATTATCAATGTAATTTATTTTAAGATCTATAGTTTAGTTATGGCGTAATCGTACTTGCAATGATGGACAGGAATTAAATAAGTTATAATCATGGATGCTTTGTTAAGTATACCTAGAATCTTAGTGAAAAAGTACCTACTTTAATTACGTTTAATAGTAAATAAGTTACGAAGTAGATTAGTTACCTAGTTACTTCTAGTTAGCTAACTTTAATTTTTAAATTTTATTGCTGGAAAATCATTTAAATACTTAAGCCTACGCAATTTAGTTACCTCGATAAAAAGTATAGGCCTACAAAACTAACTTTAATATTTTAATTGTATTGCTTTAATTTCCAAGCACTCAAGTCTAAGCAATTTAGTTACTTTGATAAAAAGTATAGTAAACTAAGTTGAATATCGACTATAACATTACTTAAAGAAGTAGTTGAAGTTCACATCACTGCTAATCAATAACGACTGAATACATTTTTCAGCCATAGCTACCATTTCACCAAACTAAAGTACAACATGCACAAAGACACCATCAGCATTAGCGTTGTTTCATTTAGAAATGAAATCCGCACAATAATTAGTCAAATTGAGAGCATTTATTAATAGCAGTTAACATTCAAAGCTAAAGCGGAGACTACTAATTCACTACAGACGCTTGCTAAACGATGCAATACTTGTACAAAGAGAACTTTAGGTCGGCTTATTTTCCCGAACATCATCATATCGGGAACATCCATCACTATTTACAAATAAAATAATCTGTTACTGTGACAATAGACTGGCTATCTATAGGCCTCGCTCAATACCGCACACTGAAAGCGTGATCTAGAAGTCGACTAGAGTACAAACAGTAGCAGATTAACGCAAACGTATTCGACAAGATAGGCTATGAAAGGTATAAAGCTGTTAAAACAAAACTACGCACGACTGTGTAAGATATTATGCAGAATTCACGTTAGCAAAAAATATCAATGGAATTATCATACACACTGTGAGGCCCGAAAGATGACGGCTGGAATTGTAATTGTATTATAAAAAAGCTAAAGACGAAATATTGGAATGCCGCATCAATGGTTACCACAGTAGAAACAAAAACCGGTTTCTGAAACGCAACCGACAAGAAAACGTATGGCAAACAAAAATACGTAACAAAACAAACTACGGAAAACTCACGTTACGTGATTCACTTTTTCTTTGGCATTTATTTACGTGTTTCCATGGACTATTATGTGTTAAGAATTAAATGATTTTTAATCAGATTCTAAGAATATAGCATGACGTGTGTTTCGAACAAAATCCTTTTGATAAAGGACATGCAGCAAGGAATGCTTTGAACCTGATCGAGAAAAACCTCAATGCAATATTCCCAAAGTCCATCATAATAAACGATGAAAATGATATCCACAGGGCTCAAAAACGTAACAAAATTTGCATGATTACACAGTCTAAATATTTAAGATTAGAAACCTTTGCAACATGCATTTAACTTCGGCAATGTCATAAACTTTTTTCTAAAGATCCGTTTCTACCAGTGCATAGTCATCAGTGATTCGAAAAATGCCAATTAGTCTGCGCTAGTTCTTGTTCTGTTTCTTGAATCTGCTGATGTCAGATACCGTGGTCGGATCATCTGCAACGCAACAAATAAATTTCATCTATTTTACGAAAAAAATTATATTTTAACGAACGTAACGAAAAATAATTTTCATTAATTTATTCATTTAATGGGTTTGATTTGAACAGCAACTTCACATCCATACACTCAGCGAAAATACATGTACGTGCAATACCCAATGCCTTAGGTGCCCAGTGCCTTGGGTATATCTCATGATAGACCTAAGGCACTCAGCACTTTTAAAGACCTACATTAAAACTACTGATAAATATCTACTACTCCGTGGAATATCATATAAGATAATAGCTACATATGTTTTATTTTAATAGAGACGAACATTGGGCCTGTGTATGGTTTAATATGTAAAGGCTGGTAAAGCTAAGGTTAACGTCAGTTTCCTCACTCGAAAGCGATGTCAGTGACGGGCGAGCCCAGGATTTCAACCCCGCACATATTGATCAACGGTCGAGTGTCTTATCGACTTCGCCACTGGTTCCAGCCATGTCGAGATTTTGCATTTAGACTTTAAAATCAAGAGAGATTAGTGAATAATTTGGCTAAGTTAAAATGTTACAATTAGACAAAGATACACTAACACATTCAGGACAAGTCGATTCATAAGCTACACTCTCTTTACTTTCTCAGCCAGTTACGCACTGCACATTGAACACTAAAGTTTTGTTCATTTCATGATTTCGACATCAAACTAACATAAGTTTTTGTAAGTCTTTTGTCCCTTTTGAGGTATGAACTCACTACTAGACTGGTGTTACAAGTCTTTACGACTTCCTGAACCAGCATAATTAAGTTACATGTAACTTAAGTTAAATCAATCGACTAACCTAACGATGCATTAATGACGTTACCGCGAGAATTTGTCAAATATTTGCTACATAAAATAAAGAAGACTAACCATTATTCGGACCCGTTGACCGGTAGGGGTGGATGCTCCTTTACCTCAATCTTCTCCACTGACCAATCCGGATTCATATCAGTTACGGATTGGATGGCTTCCGCTAGCGCCTTATCGTGGTCGAAGTCCCCGGAAGCAGTAATCACGATTCGCTTCTGCACAATCGTAGTGCTGTTGTTAACTTCATCCTACAATCAATCAATCAATCAATCAATTATTGAATCAGGCAACCAATCAACTAATCACTCAATCAATTAATGAATCAAGCAATCAATCAATCAATCATTCAATCAATCACCCAATTAATGAGTCAATCAATCACTCCCTCAATCAATCAATCGGCAACATCCATATAAAGACAACATTCTCTAAATAGTTCCATAATAGCTCCTCTGCCACTACACCGCGCGCTAAATTCTCATTTTAATGTGCCTTACTTGAAAATACTTACAGCATTTCCAGGATCAGCTAATGACGTTGATGTTGTTGTCACAGTATGTACCGTTCTTCTTATTACTGAATCATCTGGTGCCTCTCTACCAGCTGGTGCCACCACGGGCACCTCTGAGGCACCTGCCTCCACCTTCTCCATCCTCCTCCTCTCCTCCTGATTGACCTCATTAGCATCTCCTTGATCCGGCTAAGCACCAAATACATAAATACATGTATTATAACCGGCTAAGCACCAAATACATAAATACATGTATTATAACCGGCTAAGCACCAAATACATAAATACATGTATTATAACCTTTATTTCCTGCCTAGACATAACTTGAGTGGCCCTGCTAAACAGTGTTTAAAGTGGAATGCATTAACATGACTCTGAAAATACATTTATTATTTAAATTTAGTTATCTAATTTAGTAAGCCTCTAACTCTCTTAGTGCACTGCCTACTGGCAGGTCCATGGTATATAAAATCTACATTCATCTCTGTCTTCTGCTTTCTTCTTCACGTCCACATACGAGTGGATCTTTAAATCATCTACATTCCTCTTGATATACCATTATTCTTTGGGATTCTGCTTATAACTAGATGGGCCTCCTATACCTTCCTCAGCTTCGACTGACATTTACTGGGCAGCAACAACATTCCCTGAGAAACCTGACCTGTTTACCCAAAATTGAGTATATAATAATTTATTATTTACCAAGCGATCGAGACATATGTGTTGTCGCCGTGTTGTGCTCGGGTGTGGTTGGACCACCGCAGAATAAGGCAAACGCAAACAATCTGCCGCGTGTATGTAAGAGACGACTAAAGGCAGGAGCTGAGGATAGCAAGGGGGACCCACCTCACCATGAAATATTTTCCCCAGGATTAAGTGGTAATTAATCCACCTAACTGAGGAAGGCAACGGGAAACCACCTCAGAAGCCATACTCTTCCCAAGCTATAGGCTACATAAGGTATGGATAAGGAATAGACTTTTGTGATGGGATTAACTTGTTGATCTAAGGAGTGCTCTTTTGGAGCGAGAAAACAGACTTTGAGAATGAATATGTATCTTGAACCTGCCGCTTGGCAGTGCACTGAAGAAGAAGAAGAAGAAGAATATGAAGAAAAAGAAGAAGAAGAAGAGACATATACGTAGTAGTCACTGGGCTCACCGTGTTGTTATTAGGCGGGGGAGGGGCGGAGCTTACGTAGACAGTCTTAGTGACGACAACTGTGTCTCTGTCCGTACCCACAGCGTCTGACCCAGATACTGTTCTTTGATATACCTTTATAAGTAATTACGTTTTATTTAATATATATATAATGTACATAAACGTATGTATATATGTTTATTTTATTTATACCTTATTAGTGAATCTACAATAAATAAATATTACTGAGTCTCCAGCATTGTTCTCCGTAGCCACATTTCGAACGTTTTAAGTTTCGGATCATCGTCCTTCAATAGCACTAATTATAATATTTGGTATTTAGCTAAAATTATTAACTAATTCTTCTAGTTGGTAAACGTCAAAAAAAAGTTTTGATTTTTTTTGCTCGAAAAAGTTGGCACAGTTTTATAATTGATTTAATGATTCAATATTTAACTGATGATATGATGCACGACAGAGAGGATTTGAGACAGTTTATTCGTATCCCGACCCTAGTTAAACGTTGATTCAAGGGAAGATGATGATGCATGGATGCTTAAATATTTTAGGTAGAGAGCAAAAACTTTTGTCAGACCTTGTCTTTAGGTTTCTTGTTCAGCCCATGTTCCAATGACTCTTCGCTATTCTACAGAGTGCAATCGAATATCAAATAGGCAATATTAGGTAATATCTTGCCAATGTTATTTTTTATATTTTAGTTATATATTCGTTTAACAGCATCAGGAAGTCGGAGCTAATGTGAAATATTAAGGCGAAAACTGAACATTTTGTAAGTGAAGAAAGCAACGGAAAATACCTAAAAAATTATCTGCTGTCAGCTAATATGATCGGTCGCATTAACGTTTTATATTGGTACAGACGTTGCCTATATAATCCTATTCTATAGAAGCCTGTAGAAACTCCATGTTTTGTAAATTAAATCACAGTGATTGACTAATTAATTTATTAGACAATCGTCTTGCTATGAAGACAACTGTTAATTCCGGTAAATGCTTGCTTCGTTATACCGAGCATACTTTTTTTTAAAAATGTTTATCCGCAAATAAAGAGGACATTAAGGAATAAAACAAGATCTATCTTCATTTTCATGTCTCGCAAGCTTAACAAGAAAGCTGGAATTGAATCCTGCTCCTACTAATCCACAGTCCAGCACCTAAACGATCTAGCTAACGCCAATGAATTAAGAGAGAAGCGAATCCTATAACTTATATCTTGTAGTCTCTTTGGTCATCGTGTGGTGCTTTGGCGCCTGTTTGTGTGTAGTCTACAAGAGACGTCCCTGACATTGCCTTATGGCGAGGAAGCGGACGTTAAATTCTTGATTGATTGATTGACTTAGATCGAACTTAGCTTTACCAGCTTTAATCCACAGTCGAGCACCTAAACGATCAAGCCACTAGCGCCAATGAAATGAGAGATAAGCGAATCTTATAACTTACATCGAGAGAAGATTTTTGCTGATCCAAGGCGGCCATATTTCTATCGTCCTCAGAGAAGGCGAAGGGGACAGAGCCCCTCTGGGGGGCGTGACGCCCCCTCATGTCCAGCGTGGCTGAGTCATAGGCTTCAGCTGAGTCCGCCCCCTCGAAGTTACCTAAATATAAATTTAAAGAATATATATTTAGGTAATATACATATATATATATATATATATATATATATATATATATATATATACATATATATATATAATATATATATATATATACATGTATATATACATATATATATATAAGATTTAAATAATATAATATCATTATCTTCCCAGTGTTGTTTCCGGGTTGTTTTAAGAATTGACCAACCGGTGACTGTACGTGTCGTAGAAGGCGACTAAAGCACTAAGATCCATAGCAACGTCAGAAAGGGCATTCGGTTGGAGAGTTCTTACTCTCCAGAAATTGCTACAAAAATGTAAACGAATGGAAAAGCCTCAAGTAGTGGATTGATTGATGATATGATGTAGGACAGAGAGGATTTGAGACAGTCTATTCGTATCCCGACCACAGTTACACTGAGATTTAAGGGAAGATGATGATGAACGAATATCATTACCATCATCTTCTTCTCTTGAATCCCAGCATAACTAGTGTCAGGATTAGAATATTTTGTACAAATTTCTGAAATCTAGGCGCTCACCAACTGAATGCCCATTCTGAAAGTTGGCTTGGATCTTATTGTAGTGCTTTGTCGCCTTTTACGACACGCATAGTTCATGGTTGGTCAACACGGACACAACAAGAGTGAAAGTAAATATCAAATAGAGTTTTAAATATTTCTTTTAATCAGCCTCGAATGTTTATTTGTATCGATTCTAGTTGTTTTCTGAAACGTTAAATTGACTAAATATCTGTTCTGGCACTCCTCTGAACGGAAACGGTTGTTGATGATTCTATTTTAGTGTGTAATATAATGTACATAATTTTAATATAATTATTTAATTAGTAGCGATCAGATTACGCTGAGAGCAGTATGGTTAATTATTTATATTTATGTATTCACATTACTATGATCATGACTGCAATATCATTTATGGCTGCAACGATTTCAAATTATGATCATGATGATTATACATTCTAAACGACTGGATTCAATGATACTCTCGCGTGTACAAGTATTGTTGCCCATAAGTCATTCGAAGCTTTATCAGACCACAATACTCTGGAGAACACCATCCATGTGATGTCGAACAATTTGAACTGATAATAAATCCACAAACATGTCCTTTTTCTAGACTATCTCTCTCTCTTTCGTTCTCGCTCTCTCTCTCTTTCTTACTCTCTCTTTCAATCTCTCTCTTACTCTCTCCTTTCTCTTGCTTTTTCTCTTCATCTCGATCTTTTTCTCTCTGTCCCCCTCTCTCTCTTTCTCTCTCTATGCTTCTCTACTTTCAGTCCTGTCTCTTTCTCTAATTGTTTTGTATGATATCTTGCTTATCTAGAGCTAAAAATGATACTGTAAGAAACACGTACTAAAGTAAGCAAAGTAAACGCACATTACAGTGAAATGATCAACTACGTTGATATCTATCACTTTTTACCACCACATGTTAAAAACGTTAGATAATTTAGTCCATTTTCCTTATAACCTGTCCAGTGAATGTCAGAGATGTTACTCTCAGATCAGTGCGGCTGGGATTCGAACCAGCGAGAGTTCAATTCACCTCATGATAGCCTATCTGTCATTTAAAACTTCATGACGTTACCCCTCCGCTAGTAAGACATTCTAAATTCTAAATTCGCTATTAAGACATTCTATAATATATTGTCATTATATTACTATAAGACAATGTAGATAGATTATGAAGAAGCACACTCATGCATACAATACGCACGATCTTACACATGCACATTTATGGGCACAGTAGTGTATACTAGCCCAACAGTAAAGCCCCTTCATATCCGTGCATGCATCTTACCTCATAACAAACAACTTTAGAAGTATTCAGCTTTATAAAAGCAACAAATAAGAAAGAAAACAACATTTATGCAAAACAATGCTTTTACATCCATGATCAGAAAAATAGCTAAATTTGAACCAAAATGATGTAAACACATTCATATTGAATTGTAATAAAGCATTTAAAGATTAATGCATCGTCACAATGTGAGGAAACATCAGTCAACATCAGTACGTGTACCTGCTTTATCTTTATTGAGATTGGGTTCCGAAGACGTTGTCATTTTTCCTAAAACATTAGAGCTATGGAAAGTCAAACTTGCAGATTTATGTATACTGATAGAATGATAACTGATTTATTAATAAACTGATAGAATGATAACTGATATAATAATAAACTGATAGAATGATAACTGATATATTGATAAACTGAGATAGTGATAACGATATACTGCTATATACATACTGAAGTCAAAATGAAAACATGGTTTGCAATATTCATGTTAAGTTTAATGATCTTAATAGGCTTATAACTATATATATATATATATATATATATATATATATATATATATATATGTATATATATAAATATATATATATATAAGGCATATATATATTATATTATATATATATATATATTATATATATGTATATATATAATATATATAGATATTTCCATTTTTGATGTGAGATTTAAACATGCAGCTAGACTTTTACTGAAGATATTACTCGTCCACGATTTGTGAGTGATATGTTCTTTATATAACATGTGATTTCTTGTAAATGGAACTCAATCGGTTATTATGATATACAATAAATGATATGATATATGTCTCTGATATGTGTCATATAATTATTGTGTACTCAAATAAATCTGGATGTTTGCACAAAACTGAAAATCTTGCAGTTTTCTGTGACAAATCTTTTGGTACACTGAGGTACATTGAGGTTCCTGAGTACCTAGGTTCCTAGGTTCAACGAGAGGACGAGTCGACCAAAGAGTAAATTCTAAAAAATAAACGAGTCAAGTAAAACTGATAAGGGAATAAATTACGTAATGGGGTTCAACACATGATAAACAACTCATGATAAAAAGTAATAGATATAATGATGGCTACTCATTACAAAATAATACACGTTGAAAATGGCATAGGATCGGGGTTTGGTAAAACTAAATATACATGTACACACGTCCGTTTCTTATTTAATTGAAAACACGTACAGGATAGGTCTAATGCACAAAACGACAGGCTACATAATGGGTTATTGTACAACAAAAAATGGAAATTTAATAGATTGCAATATATTTGAAAATAGATCGAATATATTTCTTCAGATATATTTAAATTGTTGAGGAATTTATACCTTGATAACAAAAAATTAAAATTCTTTTTTGCTAATCATCAATTAAATATAATTAATATTGACTTTTAGGTTCATCTGATAATAGAGATGAAAGAACGGCTTTTAAATTTTTAAATTTTTGCAAATGTTTAGATATCTTTAAAAACACTCAAACATTCTAACGAAATAAAACGAGAAAAATCGAACGATAGTTAATTTTAAATTTGTCAAGTTATATTTTATATACTCTAAGCAAACGTTTGCAAGTACGTCTGCACAAAGTTACAACAATTTATGTACGCATTTACGCATATCAATCTACCTTGACCATTTTTTGATCACCGGACTGTCTTTTGTTTAGGACCTTACTTCTCCTCAGCACATTTCTTTCGCAGATTGGTCTGGGTGAATTGATCTGTAGTGATGTGTGCTGTTGGGGACGTCCCTGACATCATCCCTGGATGAAGAAACGGACGTTAAACCTTTATTTATTTATTATTATTTATTATTTAACAATACGCAACAATTCAACTAATTCTATTGCTAACTACAGGCTCACGAAACAATGACGACGAGGGTTTGATATTATAGGCCTACTAATTATAAACAAGATCTCTAATTACCTCTAATTATGCCAATTATCACTAATTAACATTATAAAGCTCTCATTACCTCCGTCCACACTCCTCGACCCCTGAAAGCGCCTATGGGCCACGCGTTCAAAGCTCGGGGCCGGCCGGTCGATCATGATGGCAGCCTGGCGGGACTGGTACTCAGTCCTGCCCGAGTACTGGTAGCTGGAGCCCAGCTTAGAGAGGATACCCTGCTGTGGAGGCTCCGGCTCACGCAGTCTATTAATCAATCAATCAATCAATCAATCAATAGATCTATCAGTCATTCAATCAGTCAATCGATCTTTCAGTCAATCAATCAGTCAATCAGTAGATCTATCAGAGATCCATTGAATCAGCAAATCAATCAGCCAATTGATTAATCGATCAATCAATCAATTAATCATCGATCAATCAATCCGTCAATCAATCAATTGATCGACAAATCATTAAATCAGTCGATCAATCGATCGAACGGTCAATCATTCGATCGATCGATCAGTCATTCAAACAATCGATATTCAGTCATTCAATCAGTAAATCAGGCTAGCCATCAATCAGTCAATCGATTAATTGAGCAGTCAATCAATCAATCGATCAGTCATTCAATCAGTCAATCAGCCAATTGATTAAACAATCAGTCATTCAGTCAGTCAATCAATCGATCAATCAATCAATCAATCATCCTGTCAATAAACCTATCAGGTAATCAATCAATTAGAAATAAATTACTCAATCAATCCATCAATTCATCAATCAGTCAATCAAATCAATTAATTTTGTAACTAATCAACTGTTAACATCAACCAATGAACAAGGCATGAACTGTCATTTGATTTTGTATAATCTAACATTCGTTTTGTTATATCACAAATAGTAGTAAGTCTCTCGTGCTTTAGTAAATATCTACGAGGTTAAGTAACGAGGAGTCGAGTGAGAACTAAAAGATACGCTGAAACAGACAGACAGACTGACAGACAGACAGACAGGAGAAACCTGAAGAACGTGTGATGCTCTACCGCTGTCTTCCACAATCTCTTGGCCATCTTGTGGGTGGACAGCTTGAAGCCTATTGTGCTCTCAAACTGCTCGAACTGTAATGAAACGAAATCATGAATGCAATTACAGTTACATGATTTCGTGTAAATAAAGTTACATGATTATAGTTACATGATTTCTTGTCATTAGTGTTAAACTGGAGCCAGTGGCGATGTCGGTAAGATCCTCGATCGCGGATCAGTATGTGCGTGGTTCAAATCCTGGGCTTTCCCGTCACTGACATCGCTTTCGAGTGAGGAAACTGACATTAACATTAGCTTTATCAGCTTTAACTGTGGACAAGCAATAGTTAAACAGTTAAGAGTAACTAGTTTTGTTTAACTACTTTTTCTGCTAGAGCAAAAAATGTTTAACTACTTTTTCAAAATTAACTAGTCTAATAGTTTAACTATTTTATTTGATTAAAAAGTTTATGAAATTTCTCAGACATCAGATAATTTCCCATAAAGCAACAAAAAGCAGTGATAGTAAGCAATGATAATGAGTTGAAATAAAATAAAATCTGACGTGTTTTTGTTTAAGTTTTAAGTAATGAAAGCAGAGTTATATTTATTATGTAAATAAAATTATTTCTTTTAAAATAAATATTTTTTGAAGTAAATCGTGCCTCTCCAGGCCTGATCTTTATGTAGAAGTTGTTTCTCTTGTAGGAAATCTTTAATATTTTCCCCCAAGCAAATCTGTTTATCCGTAGTCGATCCCTGTAGACAAGTAAACCACTGCAGCACACGCCTAGTAGTATCTCCACCCCCTCTGAATCCTGGGCAAATATTAATAATAAAATAATTCAATTTAGATAGAACTAAGAAAATTAAGCATAAATAAATCACTCAATCAATCGTTTGGTCATCGATCCACTGTATAGCAGACTTCAAAAAATTACCTCCATTGTATGTAGTTAATATTTACAATTTAATACAATACGTTCTAACTGTAGCTTATACCCTCTGGAGCCGGTGGCGATGTCGGTAAGATATTCGACCGCGGATCAGTATGTGATGGATTCAAATCCTGGGCTCGCCCGTCACTGACATCGCTTTCGAATGAGGAAACTGACGTTAACATTATCTTTATCAGCTTTATACGGTAAATTGCAAAGTTGGTAACACTCGAGCTTGATAAGCAGGAGTCCAAGCTGAATGAAAGTTTTTAGTTTTCTTTTCAGCGAGTAGTATTTTGCCAAATCTAAATACTGAATTAGTTAATCCATAAGAATACACTGGGATCAAAGCAAGCCCATGTATCCCAGGTGTCTAAAGTTTTAAGCTCCTTTAGAAAGAGTGACCATTCCTCGAAATGAAGAAAATCTCCTCCTTAAGGTTTTGAAATTATGAAATTCAGAAATTAACAGAAATTTGTATAGGTTATCGAATTTCTGACAATTAAATAGCATACTTTATGTGTAAATCAATCACAATGATAAGATTTAACATTACAGAGGGATGCTTAAACCTTTGCTTGGTGTAAATCCATTCCGTACATGGCCAGTTTCTTTGCATTCTCCAGATAATGTAATTCTGCCTCTGAAGAAGTTTGGCCCCTGTGCAATCAATTAAAATATGTACATATTGAATTATAAAATACAACTTTTTGTCGTTTCAACATTCTTTGCCCAGTCTACTAAACGTTTGCAAAGGCTTCTAATAGCATAAACAATGCAGAATGGCCGATGTCAAGCTTCCCCAAAAGTATAGCCGATGTTAAACATTACATCTTTTTATCTTATGCCAGCCGATGTTAAACATTACATCTTTATATCTTATGCTAACCGATGTTAAACATTACATCTTTATATCTTATGCTAACCGATGAGTTTTGTGCAGTTCAGCGATCTTCTCGAGCAGCTCGTCTGTTTGGTTGGGCGCGAATCTGAGATCTTTGATGTACTCGATGCCTGGTCGATGAATGTCTGTCGTGTAGTCTCCCAGCTCTGACTGCGCGTGGTAGGAGCCCAACAGAGCGTGGGTGACGAACGAACAGGGCAATCTATGATCAGAGATAGACAGTGAACGTGTATATAACAGGCTGTAGAGATAGACAGATGCATGTAAAATATATACAGTATAACAGGCTGTAGACAGATAAATAGCATATAAAAGGTCATAGAGATAGACAGATAAAAAGTATACAAAAAGCTAGTAGTAAATATATAAAATCAAGCATTGAGAGCGAGAGAGCGAGAGAGAGAGAGAGAGAGTGAAAGGAAAGAGAATGAGAATATGCGAAGAAGAAGAGAGAGAGGAGAGATAATGAGCGAGAGAGATGGGAGAAATGAAATATAAAGTGTGAGTGATACGGTTAAAAAGCGAGTGAGTGAGAGAGAGAGAGAGAGTAAGAGAGAGAGAGAGAGAGAGTTTGTGTGTGTGTGAGAGAGGAAAGAGAATGAGAATATGCGAAGAGAGAGAGAGAGAGAGAGAGAGAGAGAGAGAGATGAGAAGCACAGAAAAGTTATGTCATTAGATCGTCTGCGGAGAAAGGAGTTAAATTAGGTGATAAATAGATTTATTAAATTACGCTATAACGTCTGCATAAAGACTTTATGCTAACAGTAAAAATCAAGTAAAATTCAAGTAAATTCTAACATGATAACTATATTTTACTAAGATACCGAGCCAAATTCAAGTATCTTACTTTCCTGTTAGAATATCTCTCCTGACTTGTAGACATAACTGATATCTGTTGGAAAAATTACACAAATTCAAATAATTAACCAAAAGTATTCTTTGAAAATTGTACGAAAAACTAACAGAGCGTTCATAAAACTATGTAGTAAAAACTAACATAGAGCTGATTATTGCTAAGATTTTAATTACACCGCATCAGATATATGATAACATTACTAAATTTGTCTTATACGGTTGGTAATTACTTATATATTACTTTTATTTAAATTTAAGAGAGTTAATAATTGTCATCATTTAAAAATATAAATTCAGTTGATATAAAGTCAACAAAACGTCAATGTCACTGTTTCAGCATCAACTATCCAGCTGTCTACCTAATGGCCAATTTGATGTACACTCTCCCACCGACATTGTGCTAGCTCACTAACGAGCACCTCTTTAAAAAGTTTATGATTTGAACCAATAGCACCTATACATCCACTGCTGTAAGCTGGTTAAGCTAACGTTAACGGCTGTTTCCTCACTCGAAAGCGATGTCAGTGACGGGCGAGCCCAGAATATGAACCCCGCACATACATGTACTGATCCGCGGTCGAACATCTTACCGACATCGCCACTGGCTCCAGCCATGCAGTAGTGGCCATACAGCAAGCCAGTTTCTGACATTTCAACCTATGGTTAGAATTCTTGTAACTGCACTACGAATGTGATATAAGCTAGCCAACATTTGAGCCGTCAAGAGTGTACATTGTTAACAATATCTTTATTTATCTTGACGGAACACTGGGTCAGGAAGCACAGATGCTTGTTTAAGGCCAATTTCCTCTTTCCTCTCCATGGTTATTGGTAATCTTTACCTTTTGATGGCGCGTCAATTGCAGCCGGCGCGGATTTAGGAATAACCTTCCACCACCCTGGGATTTTCTTTCAAAGCTGTCAAAACTCGGTGGTCACCCACAAAGTACTAGTCGAAGACGATATAGCTTAACTTAGATTATTGTTCCGCAACTAAACCAAGTGCGCTAAATCCAGCCGCTAAATCCCGCCTCTAGATCCCCCGCTAAATCCCGCCGCTAAATCCCGCCGATATCTTCAGAACAAACCTTGTGATATCTTCTTGCAAGGCAGCTGGATCAGGAGGGTAGAACTTAACTTCAAAGGCATATATGTAGGGCTCACCTAAAATGCACAATAAAACTTTATGTCAATAATTATTCTCCAGTAAAGATGGCGATGATATGCTGTCACACGAACCTCCCTCAATCACTTTGGTAAAAGAAGCAAATGTTAACGTCAGCTTCTTACTCGTAAGCGATGTCAGTGACGGGCGAGCCCAAGATTTGAACCCCTCACATACTGATTCGAGATCGAATATCTTGTCGACATCGCCACTGGCTCCACTAAACCCATTACTGAAGGGTAATATAAAAACCCCTGGCTATTATTCATATGAGAGAGAGAACTATGTTTAATGACATTATCATCAAAGCACGAAATAGAAAATTGCACATATAAACGGGTCATCAACGAGGATAAATAAATCCTATCTAGTTGACAGCCCACAATCATAAGCAAACATACACAGACAACAACTCATAATAATACGCCAATTAATGCAGATGACCATTGAATGACATTTAGTACAGTAATGCAATAAATTCCAACTAACATTACGATATAGCATTTCATCCAATTTTTACAGTAAATCATTAATATAGTAAATAATTAATTAAATTAAGGTGCAGAAAAGGAATACTTAGTGAAATTCGGCATAATAAATCAGCAGACAGATTGGCAGTTCGCCAACAGCTACATAGTGTTTCATGTGAGAGTTTTATTCTTTCATGAAACGAGCGTTGAATTATTTTGTCTGACCGATGGTGTGGGTTTAACGTCAAGGTCAGAAGCTCGAATGGTTTCTCTTAAAGAACGAAGCTTAAAGCTGCCTGCCACACCTCGGATAACCTCACTGGCGAAAACATTGATATTAATTCTTCATGACGTACATTCATTCTCTTAAAGACAGGAATGAAATGTAATGTGCGCAAGTGCAAGTACTTACTCTTTTGTTGCTTAACAATTTTCTTTTTTGTATTTATCCAAAACTGAAATAGCAAATATTTTTCAAATATATATAATAAAATGTTATAGCATTCACCGCATGCTGTTAATCCGATAACCCCCTTAATGAGAATACCAATTGAAAGGCAAGGCTGATTTGCATCATAATACATGCAATTCTCGTTTCAGCAGCAAAGATGAACTTGTATTAGCATTAATTGTTTAAGTAAACAAACTGATCTTGAGTAATGTCGGAACACGTTTAATCATTTGTCACGAATTAAGTAATTTATCTAACGGAAATTTTTATTAATTTAAGATAGGCAGATCCCCTGCATCGTAATAAATATGTCGTTTACTCTGTATATCTGTCTGTCTTTTTAAAATTATTCATTCGTAGCGGTTTTTACTAGTTGATTTAAGCAAGATCAATTGATCGTAATTATGGATATGAAACATCGTTTCTGTCCCTTCATTTAAATCTGTTCATCTACCGAAACTCTACCAGAATGAAACTCGGTCGTTATAACATCGTGTAGTGAGTTGATATGTTCTTTCCTTTAAATGTAATTTACTACAGCGTAAATATTTTTCGCTTTTAATACTATTAATAATATTTAACTACTAATAATATTTTTAATACTATTATTAGGCTATTTCTTTCGGCCACCTGTTGGTAAGACCTTTACGTATATATAGATTATTTAGCTATCAGGCCTTAAAATTCTTAGACATATTGTAGAACTAATGTTTAACTACAAGCCATAGACTTTGAGTCTTCCTATTATTGCTGTACGCTGTATATAATTATTAGTTTTAATGTATGCACAATATTATTTTAATAGTTACGTGACTGATGATATATTAATAATCTAGAAAAGATAATTTCTAGTGAGGGACAAAGAGGATTGGAGAAGGTCTATTCGTATTCCGACCATGATTAAGCTGGGATTTATGAGAAGAAGAAGAAGAAGATGATGATGATGATGATGATGATGACGACGACGACGATGACGATGATGATGATGATGATGACGATGATGATGATGATGATGATGATGATGATGACGATGATGATGATGATGACGATGATGATGATGATGACGATGAATGTATACAGAACATAGTTTAGTGCACCTTTAGGTCTCCTTGTTCTCGATAAGAAAGAGAGAAGTAGTCTCTCTCGAGGAGATTCAGATGTTCACAGACTTTATCTAACAGCTCTTGACCTAGAGCCTTCTTCTGCAAACATCAACAAAAAGTAAAATCATGAGAGCCACAAATTATAATTAGTACCTCAATCAATAGGCAAATAACTTCAAACTGGTAACAACTAGTAAATAACTATTGCCATAAATAGGTGAATATATAATTACAAATTACCATATCCTATATAGTGTTTACGTTTTATAATATTCTTTAAATATTGTAATAAAAATTTTCTATTCAATGTAATTCGTTGATAATCGTTGCAGTTATTCAGTTTTCGGACGTTCTACAGCTTCCATTTGTTGGAGATTAAAGCACCTAATTGTTACTGAAAAACATTAAGATATCTTCATTTAACCAACATCGAGCAGGCCAAACAGTTGCAGAAACGAATTTTGAATACACGAAATTCTTAACCTACAAAATGATCTGTACATAGCGTAGGATACAGTGTGCAGGCAAAACCGAGTTACACAATTGAACAACAAGATTCCTAGTAACAAATTAATGCATTATATGACTTACACGGAACCTTGGGATTAAGCGGTTATTAGAGAAAGAAGTTAATATAAAAGTAAGGAATTGCCTGTCGTTTGATGAAAGTAAATAAGTAATTCAGAATTAGAGTAGATAAACATGCATGTAACAATTAGTATTTTACTTAGAGTACGATATTTCCATTAATAGTAACAAATCACATGCCAAATAAAACAGATCACATTAAAATTAACGCAGGATGAGTAGTAAGAATTAGTTCATATGTGTATTAGTGAGTACTATCACAAGATACATATTACATATCACAAGATACATATTACATATCAAAAGATACATATTACAAGATACATATTACATATCACAAGATACATATTACATATTACAAGATACATATTAATGAATGTTTCAATAGCGCAATAGTTAGAGGTGTAGATAACGTCATGAAGTTTTAAGTGACAGATCCTGAGGTGAATTGAACCCTCGTGGGTTCGAATCCCAGCCGCGCTGATCTGAGAGTAAAATCTAGGACATTCACTGGACTGGCTACACGGAAAATAGACAAAATTGCTTAACGGATTTAACATGTGGTATTAAAAGTGATAGATATCAACGTAGTTGATCGTTTCACTATAATGTGTGTTATTACATAGTTTGTTGCAGTAGTTGTAGCCTATATGAAGTAAACTTTAAGTGATAAAAGGGGTTAACAGCTCTTACGTCAAGTTTGACTTCGAATTCCGTCCCATCTAGAAGTAGAATCCTGGACGTAGCGAGAGGACCGTTCATAGCGACTAGCGAGAGGAGTGATTGAAGGCAGAGTCGGTACAGTGGAAGACTTTTCTCTCCTGAAATAAAACATCACTTACCGTTAGTTGCTGTCAATATTAACAAGTATTAGTCCTTTCACTCCTGAAATAAAACAACACTTACTTTTAGTTACTGTCAATACTATTAATTACTAGGCCTATCTCTCCTGGAATGGGAATGAAAAACTACATTGCATCAAGTTATAAAGAAAACAAATTAAAATTCCATGATCATCTTCAAACAAATTACAGCTATTGAGAACACGGATTTCAAAAATATTATATTTCGTAGGATATGCAGTCCCTCTGAAATCCTTTTTCATTTATTTGTTAATATTTTTAATCGCGTTAGCCTTTAGTAGCTAGAAGCTTGGTGAAATTCTGCAAGCTATTATAAAAGGTTATCATCTTAACTCCATCGGGTGTACATTGCACGGCTGCCTGCATAGATTGCGTCCAATCTTCAAATGATATGATCTTCAGAGGAAAGTATTTCAGCTCCAATAGATGACCCTTCCAGATGAACGGGCAAAGGGTGAGGAGGAAATTTCCTCCCTCTTTCGCGCCTATTTTTACTATAATTTGCGTTTACCTTTAAGAATTTACATGTCATTATATATCTTAAAATATGCAGTCTTAGTTATTCATTTGATTTGTCACATTCTGCCCATGACATAGCGAGGGGGAGGCAGGGGATATGTTCCCCCCAGGATGTCATGTGAAAAATTTTATTCAGCTCGAAATATAAGTGCACAAATTGTATAAAATGTATTGTTCTCCCAAAGATTGAAGTACCCCCAAAAGATTGAAATGCATCCCACAAGATTGAGTCCTGGCTGCTCCAGTGACATGTAATAATTAAAATTCATCTTGAAACTATACAAAAGCAACAATAAGGATTAGAGTGCTACTCTCGTTCACGACAACATCGAGCACCATGAAACCAAAACCAATCCAAACAGCAGAAAATTGTATACAATAGATGTCGCATGATATCAATGATAAATAAGTTAGTCTGTAATTATGTGCCTTGTAGCTAGCCTTCCAATTCAAATTACTGCTTCATCTTTTAAATTGTGAACGATATTCATCACGAGGCACACGTTCAAATATAAAGTATATATTTAGCTTACATATTTAGCGTTGCAAAGTCAGTAAAATACAACTTTGCTTTCGAGTGAGGAAACTGACGTTAACCTTAGCTTTACCAGCTTTTTTACTTATAATTATACCCTCTGAAACACATGAAACACACACGTACGCCCTAAGATTAGACAAAGGTCTGACCATTGCTTGGAGTCGCCCCCTCCCCCCTCTCCCCAGCTGAAGCTATCTTGTCAGATTGAATCAGCAAGTCAACTAAACCATTGAGATGGGTTGGGTCGCAGGGTCGCCGCTCAGGTCCACTTAGTTTAACTCAACCGGCCAGTAGCGCCGCCCCGGGAAATTTATATCAATTCTGATAAATGAGCGAGATAGTCGCTAGGTGGAGATTTGTGCTATTTAGATCATTCTGGAATTTATTTTAGGCCTACATAAAGCTATGCAGCTAAGTTTAACGTTTGTTTCCTCATCGCAAGTGGACTGTCAGAGACGGTCTGGTTGAGCTATCATTTGATCATCATCATCATCTTCCCAAGAATACCAGTTTAACCAAGGTAGGGATGCAAATAGACCTTCTCCAATTCCCTTTATCCCACAATAACCAAAATATGCCCATATCTTTCCATTCGTTCACATTTTTGTAGCAATTTCTGGAGCCTAGGCGCTCACCAACGGAATGCCCTTGCTGACATTGGTTTGGATCTTATTTTTATGTTGCCTTTTACGACACGTGCAGTACACGGTTAGTATATTCTTCAAGAAACCTCGGACACAACACCAATTAACATTTGATAATATCGAAACCATTTTTGTCGTGATATACCATTATTTTCTTGGGGATATGCTTTTTGACGAGGTGGCCCCTATGCCTTCCTCAGCTTTGACTGACATTTACCGGGCAGGGGGCGTCAATCCCTGAGAAAACTATCCTGTTTACCCTAGAAGGCAATGTTGGAGGAAGCCATGGAAGCCTTGGAAGAAGGAATAAAAGTAGGAGGGAATTTGTTACAAGATGTACGATTTGCAGATGACCAAGGAATGGTAGCGGGCAGCGAGATTGGATTCAGAAGATAATGGATAGGCTGAATGATACGGCCTTAAGATATGGCATGAAGATTAATATAAAATGACCAAGGTTATGAGACGTGTCCAATAATAAAGGTGAAGTTAATATCACAATAAATGGTACGAAATTGGAACAGGTAAGGAGTTTCAAATATTTGGGTCATACTATAACCGATGATGGGAAATGTGAGACGGAAATATGCAGTAGGATTGCACAAGCAAAAGCGGCCTTTGATAGTAGAAAAGAACTATTAACAAAAAGTATAAAGAAAGACACAAAGATAAAGATAGTGAAAACTTTCGTTTGGACCACGTTATTGTATTGATGTGAAGCATGGACCCTAAGGAAGGAAAATATTAGGAAACTGGAGGCATTGGAAATGTGGATTTGGAGAAGAATTGAGAGGAGTAGCTGGGCTCAAAAGGTTACAAATGAGGAAGTCCTGGAGAGAGTTGGCACAGATAGACAGTTGACAAATGTACTAAGAAATAGGAAGAAGAGATGGATAGGACATATTCTAAGGGGGGGGGAGGTCTATTAAAGAGGTCATAGTAGGTAGAATGGAAGGAAAAAGAGGCAGGTGCAGGCCGAGATTAGGTATGTTAGATGATTTAAAGACCCATTCATATGTGGAAATGAAGAGGAAGGCGGAAGACAGAAAAGAGTGGAGGCGTTATGCACCATGGACGTGCCAGTAGGCAGTGCACTAAGAGAGAGACAGAGGGAATATTGAAAATAGAGAGATCACAGTGATAATGCAGAGTGGCTGAATTGATTTGATATCAAGACCTATGAATAAAAATGGAATATATAGTGAGCTAATAATATAAATTAATATTTTGCTAGTTTTCTATTAGATAAGTATAATTGATAGGTATCTAATGGATAGCTACTACGTAGTTAGCTAATAGATAGTTAGCGATAAGACAATTAGCTAATAGATAGTTAGCGATAAGACAATTAGCTAATAGATAGTTAGCGATAAGACAATTAGCTAATAGAGTTAGCTAGTAAATAGCTCATGTCATAAATTCGTTCAAAGAAAAACCTCAGCCGTTTTGAGTAATTTCCCTCTTTATAACCATTTAGATTGTTATAATTTGAATCTCTAATAATTTTTTTCCTTTTATAGTTTTCAGATTCAGATCTATATCTTGCCAAGGACGGCCAAACGATTTTAACTCTCCGGTTCTCCTATGAAATTCTCAGTTCTCCTATGAAATTCTCTCTAGTGTTCTCAAGTGGCAGGTGCAAGGTGCAAATTCCTACGCAAATTCGGCTTTCACGCTCATTAAAGAGCACTTCATCGATAAACAGCTAAATTCCTGTATAAGAGGCTACGCTTACGCACACCTTTATAAAGCTTATAGCTTGGGAGTAATAGATTTTCTGATGTGGTTGTCCATTTTCTTCCACAGTTCTTGCTCAGTCGCCTCTTACGACTCGTGCAGGATTCGGTTGGTCCATTCTGCAGTGGCCCGTACACAACACGGGTAAAACTCTACCACAAAACTCTACCACTGTGTAACTCACTTATCATAGTACGTGTTCTCTAACGCCATACCAGAGTGTCCTGTTGGACATAATGTAACTTATTGCAGAGTTTCTAAATAACATCGTATAACTTAGTCCTGTAAACTGAATCCGCTGCCAATGTTCGAAAGCTTTCTGTACCTTCATATCTATATCTCAAACATGGCCCCTGTTTTCTTTTTGGCTCAATGTTTTTCAAGCAAGGTTGCTGCTTTTTATATAAATTTATTTGCTTTAATTTTACTTCTACATGTAGATTATCCAGCTCTGGTTTTAGTCCAATTTTGCTCACGCGTTTGAAAAATTCTCTCATACCGTTGACCTAGGATACTCTTGGTTTGTGTTAAACGTCTTGTGAATAAACCGTTTACAAATGTTGATAGGCGTTTACAGTAGGAATTATAATTAATTTTATACAATAGTAATTTTTTACCCCATACCAGTGAATGAAGGTATCAAACTAGTTCATTTAGTATTAACTCTATGCGCACTACAGATTCATAACACAATCATACAGTAGGCTCGAAATCAAAGCTCGATCTTACTAATCACATATTTATACATTCTATGAATTTTTTTATTCGCCCATTGATTTTTTTTCAAATTGGTCTGTTACCGCACAAATGAAAATAATTAAATGATAGGAGTTGAAATTTTATTCTATTATTATAGTCTGGGTGCTGAGTTGAAATTCCTGATTTCCTATATATTCCAAAGATGACTGCTGAAACTTTTTCGTATTGCTAACCGTCTCCACAACAAGCACAAAACTCTGCGCTCATATTGTCTGCAACATTGCAACATTGTGCACTCATATTGTCGATGTTCTAGCACTTTTGTCTGCAACATTGCAGCATTGTGCACTCATATTGTCGATATTCTAGCACATTGGTCTGCAACATTGCAACATTGTGCACTCATATTGTCGATGTTCTAGCACTTTTGTCTGCAACATTGCAACATTTTGCACTCATATTGTCGATATTCTAGCACTTTGGTCTGCAACATTGCAACATTGTGCACTCATATTGTATCCCTATGCTAGCATCAAAAGTTCTACGATGGCGGTACTATATTCGACCGCGGATCAGTGTTTGTGGGGTTCAAATCCTGGGCTCGTCCTTCACTGACATTCACTTTCGAGTGAGGAAACTGACGTTAACATTAGCTTTAAATTAGCAATTTGCACTGGTACTCTGTTTGAGCAAGTCTAAAATCAAAGAGAGCCTCTTTAGGAATAAACTTTATAGCGAAATTCTAAAAACTTTCCCTGAGAATGAGAATATGAATTCTAATTCTCAGTCCCTGAGATTAAACTTAAATTTCTCTTTAAAAGAACTGCCTTGGCTAAATGATTCCGCTGTTTTTGTTCGTGAATATCCCAGCTAATATTGTGTGATAGTTGAGAGATGTTGACCATACAGAACTTGCCGTTCCATATTGGGTTTCAACGATTAATCCTAAGATTGCATCCAAAGAAAATGAATCTAACAACAACAATTAACACCAGAATTAGAGTGCTACTGTCGTCCATGACAACATGGAGCACTAATCTTAATATCTAACGCAGATAAGAAAACGTCGATTGTCACTTCTTACAAAATGAGAGTTGACAATTTTACTCTCATTTCCAGATATGGCATTTCGAAAGTCACGAGCTCATAAATCTATTATTTAATTGAAAGTCGTGGTCGCCGAAATATAAATCGAGGCATTTTAAAAAGTTATTCAACAGAAAGCTAAGGTTGTTTACCTGATATACAGTGGTAGAATCTATTTAGAAATAGGAAAATACTACTGAAGATATATCCCACGGTGACCAGTTTCACACTGAGAAAGATTGATACGTTTTGACGGAGTAGCCGCCATATTGGATACTATGATAATGTCTGCTGCAGAGTGAGCAATGCCGCGAGGACTAGATCACCTAGAAAATGTTTTCTTGCTGAAAATTTCGTTCAGATTTCATGCCTGTACTCAGGGGCGGATCCAGGAATTTTATAAGGGGGGCCCGAAATTTATTTTTGAAAGTGTACATATTTTTGCTTACGCCCCGCCTTCTTCGGGACGTGACGCAACCAGAAAAAAGCTGTGTGGGGGGGCTCAAAATTTTTCAGCACACTTCGCTCGGCTCATAGAGTGAGTATATCCCCGTATCTTACCCCCCCCCCTCATACCCCATAAAGTGAGAGGAAAACCTAAAATGCCTAAAATCCTACATTTGTTTAGGAAAAAAGTAGGTTAATTTTTTCACTTCTGAGGCTCCGAAGAAACTCAGCGGATCTGGACCAATTGCAAAAGTGACCTAATTTTGGCGGAAGATGGCGGGGGGCTTAAGCCACTCGATCCCAGCCAAGGCGGTTTGCACCACTGTTCCGGGAGAGAGTTCACATTTTTTATTTAGGCCTACAACCTCTTTCCTCTTATACAGTGGCTAAAGTGAAAATTGAGAGCTAATGAAACGGTCAACATTTTCGGCACCCCCTTCCATTATATGGGGCCCTAGTGGGGCCCATATTTGAAAAAATTCCAGGTAGTCAGACTGTTCGAGTTCCCTCTTGTACCCCCCCCCCAACCCCCCTAACCCCCTAACGCCCTTAAAACATATTTACACGTAGAAATTGCATAGAAACAATGAAAATATAGTTTAAATTTTTTATCGTCGGGCCTAAGGGGAGGAGCCCGGGCCCCCTGGGCCCCCCTGGATCCGACACTGCCTGTACTGTGTTTATATCGCTATTCAACTTATAATGATCATATAAACAAACATACTGCAGTTCGATTGAATTTGTCTACTTTATCATTGTCCACTTTATCATTGTCTACTTTATCATTGTCTACTTTGTCATTGTCTACTTTATCATTGTCTACTTTGTCATTGTCTACTTTGTCATTGTCTACTTTCTCATTGTCTACTTTGTCATTGTCTACTTTGTCATTGTCTACTTTATCATTGTTTACTTTATCATTTTGTCAAGCCTCCGAAAAATGTTTATGCCTTAGCAAGTTAGCAATCATAAACAGGCTTAACAGGCCTACGTAGTTACATCGGATAATAAGTACCAACTGTAACAATTATCCGTTAAATCGCCATCAGGTAGGGAATAGTTTGGTTAAATCTGTCCTTATAGATTGAAAATGCAAATTTGTTATAAAACCTAATATCTAGAAATCTAAAGAGATTGTAACTTGTTATATATACGATGAAATGTTCAAGATAAATATTTTGTCTAATCATTTCCTAGCATTTACCGGATTTTAAATCGAAGTGCCATTGACTGCTTCTAACATGGGAACATAACCACAAGAGACAATTTTTGTATGATCTAAGAAAGCAATGAATCACGGACTTATCTTGGTCCGCCTGCATTTCCTCGATCACTCCGCAGCTGCTTTAATATCAGTCTCCGTCTAGCAGCTGCAGCAGAGTCTCCATCTATCAGCTGCAGCAGAGTCTACGTATAGCAGCTGAAGTAAAAATGTGTCTAGAAGCTACAGCAGAGTGCCTCCTAGCAGCTGAAGCAGAGTGGCGTCTAGCAGCTGCATCAGAGTGGCGTAAAGCAGCTGCAGCAGAGTCTGCGTTTAGCAGCTGCAGTAGTCTCTGTCTAGTAGCTGCAGCAGAGTCTCCGTATAGCAGCTGCAGCAGAGTCTACGTATAGCAGCTGCAGCAGTCTCGCTCTAGCAGTTGAAGCAGAGTGGCGCCTACCAGCTGCAGCAGAGTGGCGTCAAGCAGCTACATCAGAGTGGCGTCCAGCAGCTGCAGCAGAGTTTCGCCTAGCAGCTGCAGCAGAGTCTCTGCCTAGCAGCTGCAGCAGAGTCTACGTCTAGCAGCTGCAGCAGAGTGGCGTCTAGCAGCTGCAGCGGATTGTTTTCAAGCAGCTGCGACAATTAGCTACATTTCCATTTTCTGAATAGACCACCTCCCTAAAATGGAAAGGATGGGATAAGAAGGAGAAGATAGGCCCTATATGACAGAAGTGTTAGGAGCCTTTGGAGCGGTAGTGGCCGAACGGTTAGAGAGCTTATATCAATCAAGTGACGCAACCCGAAATTGTGCGAGGCCTATCTTAAATTAATTTAGAAAATACGTTAAGCTGTATTGAGGCTTAATTTTATTGTCAGCAATTAAAGTATTCACTGCGTTGGTCGGTTTCACTGGCGATTTAGGTGATCAACTAGATAGGATGCTTCGATGGTCAACAATAGAGATAATATACTGTGAAATGTGTATCCTCTCTGATGGCCTATAGTATATGTGTTATAGTACTTAATAAGCACTATTGAAATATCGTCTCTTTCTCTCTCTCTCTCTCTCTCTCTCTCTCTCTCACACACACACACCCTCTCTCTCTTTCTCTTTCTCTCTCTCTCTCTCTCTCTCTCTCTCTCTCTCTTTCACACATGCATACACCCTCTCTCTCTCTCTCTCTCTCTCTCTCTCTCTTTCTCCGCTTGATACGTGCGACTCCACAACTAAAAGTCAACTATAAGTTTACGTTTATCTGCAGCAGCCTTCTACAGCAACAGCCTCACAGCTGCTGTGACAGCATAAGGCAGCTGCTGGTTTCCTGACCAGCTGCTGTAGAGAATGCCTGCAGGATATACGGCGACAGCTGCTAGACTCGTGGCTTCCTTTAAGTCTAATATACAAAGTCACTGCATATTCATGTTGTCGTCAGAAATTATTGCGCGATTGTTTACTTTCAGGTGTCTTTAAAAGAATCTTAGCACTTTAGTTGCACGTATAAAATAAAACTTATTTGCATCTCCATGCATTTTCCTTCAATAAATACACGAAATGACCAAAAGATTTCGAAATGTGATGGAATAGCGCATATTGTGAGTTTTGAACTATGACTGAACAAACCCTCCATGTTAGTTTAACTACACGTTAGTTTATCACTAGGTTTTAACTAACTACATACATGTATATATGCTAGAACACGTGTGAAATGTTTAAAGTAGAATGCTATGCTATCATGTCTGGATAACCTCTAGAACAGCTTCAGTTAGAGGTTCAGTAGACAGACTGCCAGGTTGCAGTCATCGACTTGAAGGGTCCTGTGTTTAGACTCTCCTAACGAGCGCTATGATGAAGTATACACACTAGCGTTGTACAAACAAACGTCTAACGGCTTATGTCGTCAGCTTTTGCATGAGCTAGAGAAGAATTGTTGCTGATTACTGTGATATGAGTTTGCAATACACCTTGTACCACAATACGTTAATGAAAAGAATCTATGTTTAGATGTCTAAAAGAATCTATGTATAGTCTATGTTTCTGGCATGCGTATGATAAATAAATAAAATAAATAAATAAATCCTGCACTACAGTATAGTCTAATTCTCAATAATCATTACATTAATTAATGTATCCTGGTCATGAATTATTAATATAGCCTATTCTAACATTGTTTATATATTTTTAAACCTATCATTATAAAAAAAAGATATCAAATTAATGCTAAGTGTTTTGGTAAACTATAAATTGAAATGGAATTTACAAATACTTGATATATTTGGTTGTTTATTAGAGTTTACACAGCTGAGTTGGTTTAAAAGCTGAGCCAGTAAACAACTGGTTGCGAACTGGTCGATCCTGTCTACATGGATGAGGCGATAGCAAGTCGCTGAAATGTCCGACAGTGGACCAGTTGGAGAACGGTTCAAATTCAGTACTCAACCGGTCACTGATACGCTTTTGAGATAGGAAACTGAGGTTAAACTGGGCTTTAGCTTTTAGTCTTTCAGCATAGGTTTCCAGTGGACGTACTCTACAAAAAATTATTTCATAGGAATATTCTCGGGCTGTGATTTGACACCGTGTCCCACTGCTTACTTTGCAAGTACACTACCAAATCGTGATTCTGCGATATAAATTTACTACCAAATGACAATATTTATATTGCACTGATGCCACTGAAATAATTTAACATTTACTACCAAATTATGAAATTACTTCACGGCAATATATTGTTTAGGATTTGTCTAATGCTAGTACATTTTTATTAATAGTCGACTGGTTTAATTTTTTTGCAAGCTCTGCAGCATTCCGAGCCAATCTTGTAAATAAGACTCTATCACAATCACATATCTAACCTCGTCAGACAAATCATTTCCCATTCCAACATTCACTTCTGTATATACCAATCGCGCAAGGAATCCGCGAATCTGTCGAGATTTAATTCAATGAATACGTCACATCAACTAGTGCCTAGCCGATGACACCAGAGTGCTTTGACTAAATAGAATTTTGTATCAAAAGCCTTTTACACCTCATTAACTTCTGACTATACATTGCTGATTATTTCGTCTCTCCTTATTGATATTAAATATTAATCAATAGCCTTACACTACCCTCATCTGATACCAAAAAAAAATGAGATTATTACTTGAAACAATGCAATGGTTTCGCTACAAAGGCGGTACATTCTGTTAGCGCTTTACACTATCAGTTGTGTGTACGAAAGCTTCATTACTAGAACGTGGCAGCAACAGCAGCATTGCATTCATGGCAATGCTACAACGACGATGGGGCAATCATAGGAGATGGCAATCAGTAGGACTAGTCTCTAGTAATTAATGCTCCAGGGAGTAATTGTCTCCAAGCTGATGTTTTATTAGAATACGTGAATCGTCCCCAAACCAGATGTTACTAATTAAGTAATTAGGATGCAGCCGTCGCTCATTATAGCATAAATTAGCAAGAACTATTAGCAAATTCAGTAGATGCATATGGATGAACGAGAAATATTTAACACGACTTATCTAGTCCTCAAGCTGTTTTAAGTTTTTGAAAAGAAGTAAACAAGAACTGACACATTATAAACTGGATTATATTTTGTAGGTCCCATAACTCGAATTAACAATCACTCCACAAACAAATTGCATTGTATAGTTTTTAAAATTTCAAAGTCAGTCTGTCACAGTATAAAACTAAATCCGATTATATAACAGATGAACTGGCATATAGGCATACCGATATGATTATCAATAGAGAACGTATATCATTGGCACTGAAATACTAGCCTTCCTTTATCCGGGATATTTTAAAGTCTATTTAAGTGCAAAAACTTGACCGATTAATTATATTAATTATCATCGCAACAAAACTGAGAAAACGATAATTGAAATTCGCAGTTACTGAGATGAATAATTAAATATAGTTCTTCGCTACTCCAATTCAAGCATTCAACCCACGCTACAGAGTCGCTAGTCTTCACATATCAATGGTAAGCTGAAGTAGCCAAATGTCATATTTAAAAAAGCTGGTAAAGCTAATGTTTACGTCAGTTTCCTCACTCGAAAACGATGTCAGTGACGGGCGAGCCCAGGATTTGATCCCCGCACATACTGATCCGCAGTCGAATATCATACTGTCAGATATCTGAACTTCTTACGTCAGAATAACAATACCAATTCACACTTAAAAGTGAAACAACCGTTATTAAATAATTTAATTACAGTCATACAAAAACCAGTCGTCATCACAATTGAATACAATTTCTAATAAGTTGCATTATAATAAATTAATATTGAGTTAGATGTCAATGTATGCATTCCCAACAGCGTATACGATTCAACTTTTCACACTGTAGTTTTTCTTCACTTACATAAAACTATAAATGCTACAAGCACTCGTGTCTATAGCTGCTTAAGCCCAATTTTGCATCGAAGTTTGTGAGAGGCAAGCTCAAAAATTAGAACTGGGCTCCAATAGAATCTAAAGCTGATGCAAAAACAATATGCCACTGACACCACTGAATCTAAAATTTACTCAGCATTCAACGCCACATAAATGTTCGACAATTCATGCGCTCAATTCAGACAAAATAGTAATTTGTACAGATTGTTGAGCAGCACTTGCACTATCATTTTAGAAGATTTATCAAAGTCTAAACTAAACATGAGAAGATCCTCGTATATTATAGTCACTACATATTTCCTCATCGGAAAAGATAAACACAAAACAGCACAACCAAATCAAACTACATCCAATACATAATTTATATTATTATTGGCAGAGTAAACTATGACAAATGGAGAGCTCTATTAAATACACGACACAATTTATAGTCCTAACGGCATATAATTATAATATATCGTCTTACAGGCATTCACGGGCACATTTATTTTTTGACATGAAACTTTTTACTGGAGTCCTTGGCGTGATCGAGCAATAGTTGACAGGGAGCAAACATGTCTCCGTACACTCCCTGGAACTCCTGCATCTTAGCAACCAGCTTACCGGCTCCGTAACTGTCGATGAACCGGAAAGGTCCTGAAATATCAATCAATTAATCAATCAATCAATAATTAATTAATCAATCAATCTATCAATCAATCAATTGACGGCAAAAAGTTGACCAGGTTTGAAATTACGAGAGAGTCTATTTTATTTCTACAAACTAGACAATTATTACTCACCTACTGAGACAAACAAATAAAAATGAAATTATAATCAATAGTGACGTTAAACGCTATAACAATAAGAAATCAGTAAAATAAAGTTAATTCAGTATTTATGTCATCTCCTACAACAAACTTAAGTGAATTATCAAAACAATTTGAAGATATATTTAGCTAATGTGACAAAAAATTTGCCAGTCACAATAAACATACACGTAAGTGTCTAACAACAAACATTAGTGAGTTATCAAAAAACTTTCAAAATATATTTAGCTAATGTTACAAAAAATTAGTCAGTTAGCAGTCTAATAGTGTTTACTATTACTGTACTTTAAAAAGACTGCAATGATATAAGTAAACGTAAAACATGCGAAGTGACATATTTAAATACTGCTAGTATTCGACTTCTTTACGTATCTAACCTCCAAGGAATGCCGGGAATCCCAAGCCAAACACCATTCCAATGTCACCATCGCTCTGCAGAAAAAACATAACATTAAAACATTACTAAAGTCATATTACAATTAATATGACAGGGTGAGATCAATTTTTCTATCATCGAGGAATTTTCTGTTGTTGTCAACAGGGCGAGGTAGAGTTTTCTACATTAAAATTAAAATCTCAAAGCCAGGCACAAGTATACATGGAAGAAATGATTAAATGATTAATATACAACGCAGAAGTGATTATACATGGTCAAATGCAATTGCACATTGAAAAACTGTGCCTAGTGTGCACTCACTATAATAGTCAACAGTGAATTTTCATCACGCTAATTATTGAGACTTATATAGGATTTTTGATGCGGCTTCATAACATGACTTCAGTTTTTCTCTATCAAATCCAGTTTTTGCGACGAGGCAGATTATATTTTAATACTGTTTGCAGTTTTCAGCAGACATTTTAGCATTGATGTGTACAGCTTGCGGATAAAAAGTTTCTTCACATACTCTGGAATTAGACAATTTCGCTCTCTCTGAGACTTGGCACTATCGAAAGAGAAAACAAAATTTCTTGCATTTGACAGTGTTCTTCACAGTAGACGCTCCACAATTTAGTTAGCACACTGACATTCGACCTTGTTTTACAACTTTACATTCATAATATCAGTCAATTTCTTAAACTCGAGAGTGTGACAAAAAAAAATTTAAGTAGACTTGTCGTGAGGACTACATCGACAGTAAAGCTGATGCAAACAGAAACATTTCATGCCCGCAACATATCACCGCGAAAGCCAGATTTGCATCTACTAATAATAATAACTATAATAATAATAATAAAGGTTTAACGTCCGTTTCCTCATCCAGGTATGATGTCAGGGATGTCCCCACAGCACATCTCGCTACAGATTAAATATTGGAATATTAAACCTGCTTGCTATAGGCTGCATCATCTTCACGACCGTGTGCCGAACTCTAAACTACTGATTTCCAAAGCTAAGTAACAAAAAAGGCAAGTGCAGAAGCCAGGTCAAAGACATACCGGACTGGCTATGATGCCGTCCTGCAGACACAGCACGGCCTCATTGGCAAATCTGCTTAGTAGACGCAGGCGGAAGTCTTCGTCATTCAATCTATATGCATGAAAAATACAAGTAAAGCATTTCTTGCAAAAAATATTTCTCAAATACAGAGATTCTCTAATTTAATTTTTTCTAATATGATGTAGGACAGAAGGATTTGAGACAGTCTACTCGTATCCCGACCCTAGTTAAACTAGAATACAAGGGAAGATGATGATGATGACAGAGATTCTCTAATTTAATTTTTTCTAATATGATGTAGGACAGAAGGATTTGAGACAGTCTACTCGTATCCCGACCCTAGTTAAACTAGAATACAAGGGAAGATGATGATGATGACAGAGATTCTCTAATTTCTTCAAATTCAAAAGACAAAGTATGGAAGTATCATAACAGAAAAGTCAAAGCTAAACTATATCTAAAAAATCATATCATCAGTTAAGTGAAAATTCATATAAATAAGAAAGTAAACAAAGTAAATGAAATAAATAAATACAGTAAATAAAGTAAAACTGGGATTCCTTCAAGGGAAGATGACGATGATGATATTGAAGTAAAAAGTGTAACAACTCTGAAGGTACAGTAGTATATGTGTACTACTTGAAATAATAATAATAATAAAGATTTAAATTGAAAGAGATATACTTGAATAGAAAAAAGCAGATGCAATCAATAAACTCGAAGTAAGCAGTAATTAAAATTAATTTAGTATTAATAACTTTGATATTACTATTAAAACTTAAAATAATAGACATATTTCCACAACCAAATTTAGCACAAAATTTTGCATCTTAATGAATTAAAAATAACAATAAAAACACATTGATTTAGAAAGCTATGCTATACAAATAATACATACTCTCTCTTTGGCGCTATAGCATATTTCTGCATAATCTCTATGGCACCAGGGTTTACGTTACGATCCTTCCCTTCATATATAAATATGCCCTTGCCTGACTTGCGACCTACACAAGAATTAGCAGTTTAAGCATAACAATGTATTGTACAGAACATCTACCATTACTTAATAGCAACACACAAATTCAATGCAGAAAATCATGGATTTAAAAAAAACAATATCATCATCATCATCATCATCATCTTCCCTTTAGTCCCAATTTAACTAGGGTCGGGATAAGAATAGACCTTCTTCACTCCTCTCTGTCCCAAACCATACCATCAGTCAATCCCCTATACTCTCTTCTATTCGCCTCTTAAAATCTAGATGCAATTTCTGGAGCTTAAGCGCTCTCCAACCCTGTGCCCTTTCTGAACTTGGTTTGGATCTTAGTGCTTTAGTCGCCTTCTACGACACGTGCAGTCACCAATTGGTCTATTCTTCAAATAACCTGGATATAACACGGGGAATATTTCTACACACGATACAGGTACAAATTCATCCATGCAGTTTCAAACCTGCTCTGCACTGTCAAATTTACTTTTACTTACTAAAGGAACCATAGAAAGTTACCGACAATATTAACCATACACACCGACGCGATTATCAAATTTGTGAAACAAATCTACAACAAACGAAAGATTTTAAAAATTATAATAAAATATAATTAGATTTAAAAATTATAATAAATAATAAAACATAATTAGATTGAAAAAATTATAATAAAATTATAATAAAATAATAAAATATAAGTAGTGTTGAAATTAATCTAATCAATTAATAATAGAGCCAAATCTTCCTTAACAAGTCATTCGACAAGAAAGCCTGCAATAGAGATCATAGCATACCGAGGAAGCCCTTGGCAACCATTTCCTGCATGAGGTTGGTGTCCTGATCCTGGAACCCCAGCCTCTTTCCGAAAACACCCGACATGTAAGTGGCAATGTGGGAGCCTACGTCCAGACCCACCTCATCCAGGAGTGTGGCCTGACCCACGGGAAATCCCATCAACTTCGTCTTCTTGTCCATCTCCTTTGGTTCAACGCCCTCCTGCGAGCAACAACAACAGCATACCATATACAATACACCAGCATAGCATATACCATACACCAGCATAGCATATACCATACACCAACATAGCATATACCATACACCAGCATACTATATACCATACACCAGCATAGCATAGTATGGCATATTCTCTCCAACAGATGATTTGATAATGCACTGCCAGGAACCTGTGAAGAGGTCTCGAAGACCGGACACCGGCCATGACACCGCTATAGAAATTGTTGGAGGTTATTATTGTTATACTATTATTATTACTCGTCTGTGGATATGAAATGAACAGCAAAGAACAGAAAAACCAGGAGGAGTTATAACAGTCACAACACGCATTATAGTGAAATCATCAACTATGTTGATATTTAACATTTTTAATACCACATGTTTAAACTGTTAGATCATTAAGACTATTTTCCATATAACCATTAACCAGTCCAGTGAAAGTCCGAGATTTTACTATCAGATCAGCGTGACTGGGATTCGAACCCACGAGGATTTAATTCACCTAAGGATCTTTCAATTAAAACTTCATAAGCTGCCATACATAAAACAGAAGTTCTAACGATCTTAAAGAAAATAATTCCAGAGGCAAAGCAGAAAGAAAACAAAATAAACAAAGAAATACAACATCAGCTGAAAATTACCTGAAGAAGTTTAAGCACTTCTCCAAACAGCGCACAAAGACAGCGTGTAGTGAAGAAACCTGGAGCATCCTTTACAACGATGACAACCTTTCCCTGTCTAAGACCTACGTCCACCGCAGAGGCTACGCAAATATATGCAACAAAAAGTACACTTTTCTAATCAGACAATACAATATGATATAATGAAGATTTAGTGTCCAGTTCCTCACCCAAAGGCGACGTCAGCGACCACTAGAAATAACAAAGATACTGCAACATAGAGGAGAAATATCTAAAAGGTAAGATTATGAACAATAGTGGAAATACACATTTTGAAAATTTAATTTTCTGAAAATATGATTTGAAAATTTATTAGAAGTTAATAACTATAGCCAAAAAATTGTATTTAGATATGAGCTTAGTGTGAAGCATGCTATTCAAAACGTCATATATTAGACGTAGCTTTCTGTGTGCAACGAACAAGTCGATGTAACGTACCAATGGTATCTTGAGAGGTTTTGTCGGTTGTAACGATTTCAAGCAGTAGCATCTTGTCAACAGGCGAGAAATAATGCATACCAATAACCTAAGCAGAGCAATACACACACGTGCACAACTATAACCTAAGCACATAATACAGGAACACATAGGTTGATGTGTTCAATGGAGATGCTCAACTTAAGCAAATAGCTACTGGTATCCAAGTTTGTAGCATACTCGACTCATAGTCAAGAGATTGAACGTTCGAAGTCGCGCCAGATATTCTCTAACAGTGGTAATGAATCAATACACTAGCCTTATTTATATAAATAAAAAACTAACGTAATTAGACTTTAACTATTGTATCTAAAACAGAATTCCATAAGTATAACAGAATATATTGATCTCATTAATTTGATAACTTTAAACTTTTCAAAATTACTTCTCATAGCTGAATTAGTAATATAAGCTTATAGAAATATTTCAAACCTTCTCAGGTCGTTTGCTGGCTTCAGCAATCTTAGCGATGGGCAGGGCAGAAGTATTTGAAGCAAACACACAATGCTCAGGAATGTACTACCAAGCATCAAACAAACACAATGCTCAGAAATGTACTGCAAATTATAATTATCAAACAAACACATAATGCTCAAGAATATATTGCCAATTAAAAATCTAACACAAAGCTCAGAAATGTACTGCCAATTATCAAACAATAACACAAAGCTTTAGCACAATAATAATAATAACACACATTATAGTGAAATGATCAACTAAGTTGATCATTTAAGTAAGTTGATCATCAACTAAGTTAATCAATTTTAATACCACATGTTAAATCCGTTAGGCAATTTTGTCCGTTTTCCGTGTAGCCAGTCCAGTGAATGTCCGAAATTTTACTCTCAGATCAGCGCGGCTGGGATTCGAACCCACGAGGATTCAATTCACCTCAGGATCTGTCATTTAAAACTTCATGACGCTGTCTACACCTCTAACCATTGCACTATTGAGACATTCAAATTCACAGAGTTTAACATCTTCAAAAAATAACCTCAAACTAGATGTTTTCAGCCACAGTCTTTACATCTTCAAGAGATTATGTCTTGAAGAGAAGCCCTTTGGGCTCCGGACCTTGACGTTAAACCCACATCATCAGTCAGTCAGACATTTGCAGTATCTTAAACATTTCACAAAATTTCACTGGCTGTTGTTGAAAAACTAAATTCTACTAATATATCATAAGATCTCTTTCAGACCAACATAACACATCACTTGTAACTGACTGTTCAATAAATTTTCTGCACCACAGAATACACAAAAACAGAACCTTTAAGTTAATTTGTGAAGGTAATTAGAAATGAAACAGTAGGATATTCCTAAAATAAATAAAAAACAATAATTTTAACAATTACACAATTTTTACAAATATATGTTTAGACGAGTGAAATCAGTGATTTACTGATTTTGATAAATACCAAGCGTCTAACATAAGATTCCAAACATATACAGGCGAACTTTGCAGTACCTGTTCGACTTCCTTCAGTACGGCGTGCTTCACTTTTATATCCTCAAATACGGCTTCAATGACCATATCAGACTTCTTGAAATCATCAAACGAAAGAGTCGGCTGAAGGTTTGACAGTATCTGATCAGCTTCAAAACTGTTTCAAACAATAGCATAAGATACGCCATGTAGTCACACTGTATTCCAAGTGGCACTTTAAAATAAATAAATAATTCTGCTTTAATATGATAGTACGAAGTATAATACAAGTAAAGCTAAAAAGGTGTGATATGCGTCACATTCGCACCATCATGAAAAATTAAATATGCTGAACTTATAATGTTGGATACGTAATTTTTGTAAAAGAATAACTAATTCTAAAAAGCAACAATTCTTCAATAATGTAATCCCATAACAGATCAATCATATTAGAGATGGGAATTTTATGAATTTCCAGAGTTCGGGTTCGGTTCGTTTAAAATGAAAGTTCGGTTCGGTTTGGGTTCAGTTAGTAGTGGACAATTTGAGATTTCCGTTCGGTTTATTGAAAATGAAAGTTCGGTTCGGTTCTAGCAAGGGTTCGGGTTCAGTTTGGGTTCGGCTTGCTTTCCAACTCGCAAGAGTTCGATTCGAGTTCGAAATGGTTTTGTTTGGATAATGTTGCAATTGTTTAACTTTACTTATAATAATCATGGTTATGACAAACAAGTTTAAAATGGTTTATGGTAAATATGCTTAAAATTCATTAAGTCATAATAGCTGCCACATTTTTTCACCAGGGTAAAAATATGACAATGAAAAAAAGGAGGTAAGTGGTATTTATTCCTGTACATTTTTTAAAATATTGTAAGTTGACCAACAAATGTTCATAATATAGATATATATTTAGTTTTATTATTGTATCTGAAATATTCTCCTTGATTATAACGAGCAAATGGAATGCTTCATCAATTTATATTTTTTTTGTCACTATAGGCCTATATATTGTTTATAATTATTTTTAATTATTTATAATTTAGAATTATTTATAATACGCTTATAATTAAGTGGAAATATCTTGGCTAAAATTTGATCCAATATTACAGAGACAAAGTGCAATTTAGTAACATAAAAATGTCAAATAAAGATGATTTGGTAAACATGTGTATTTTCATAGAAAGTGATCATAATATACACCGTTTGCTATCAACTGACCAGTAATAAGCTTCATAATTTACCTTAGGGTTTCAAATTTGAAACTCTCAGATCAATTATGAAGTTACGAAAATAGTTATTAAATTAATGAATTGCTATGGTGCAAAATTATTTACTCCAGATAGTCTTAAATACTTTGGACTGATTATCTGGATTTTAGAATTTGCACCGTTTTTGGACCTTCTTTTTCCTCGCCGGCTTGATTTTGTCTTAATAGTGCTCGATGTTGTCACTGATGACTGTAGCACTCTAATTGTTATTATTAATATTAATTGTTATTATTATTAACACATATAGAATGTCATATATAATTATTTGTAAATCTGGCTGCAAAATATTAAGGTAGCACACTAAAATTTGAAAAAAATTCATAATTTGAATTTAACAAGAAAAAATCCACCTAGATTGATTCAAGCATTTTCAGATTTTTATGGAATACTCTCATCACTTTTGTCTCTTTGATATTAATCTTCATTCCATATTTCAATGCCGTATCATTCAGACTATCCATTGTCTTCTATAGGCCCGTCTCGCTTCCTGCTACCATTCCTTTGTACCGCCATCATTTTAAAATTTGTGTCGGAACCTGCCTTACCTGAATATATGCTGTAAGATACTGTAAGACATGTAAAAGCAAAAACTAATATATATTTGCATTGTTCTTACTATCTTTATTTAATGTCAGGCTGGTGAAGAAGAAAGGAACTACAAGAGTTTGGATCAGTTCGGCTTGGACAAAGTCTGGGTTCGGTTCGGTTTCGGCTAGAGTCTGGGTTCGGGTTTTGTTCGGTTCGGCCAGAGTCTGGGTTCAGATTCGGTTCGGGTTCGGTCAGAGTCTGGGTTCGAGTTCGGTTCGGTCAAAATTTTAGATTTTAGGGTTCGGTTCGATTTCCATCTCTAAATAATATATGACGTCAATCTTCAGTCAGTATTTAGATTTCTGTCAAATATTTGCTACAATTAACACAAAAAAATTTACAGAGCTTCGCTGAAACCCAGAACCACAAAGTGCTATAAATTATCGTATATAATTGTAATTATACAATATGTTGAAAACACATCTCTTCCCACCATGGACTTTTATCATCCTGCCTGACTATTTTTTGATTACTGGACCGTCATCGTTTAGGATCTTTTTCTTTCTCGTCAGCACAAGTTTTTTCTGATCGATTAGGGTGAATCGATTTGTGGTGATATTTGATGGGGGGACGTTCCTGACATCATTCTTGTATGAGGAAACGGACGTTAAACCTTTATTTTTATTATTATAAATATTAAAAGCCTAAAATACACACTGAATAAAAGATGGAAAGAAACTGACGTATAAATATAATATAACATCTCGATAATGCAACATAGAATGTTGCTATACTAACGAGGTCAGCTTCTTCTTCTTGACGGCAGTTTTCAGTCCTGTTTCTATCTGCTGTTGACCTCTCGTCAGTCCAGGCAAAGCCACGTCCTTCAGTATCGTCTGCATGCCCTTATCTATGCTCACGTGGGCTATACCAGCACCCATTAGCCCTGCTCCCAGCACTGCTACGTTCCTACAACATCCAGTCAATCATTTACACTGTAAGCATCATCATCATCATCATTATAACTTGGGTCAGGATACGAAGAGACTGTCTCAAATCCTCTCTGTCCTATATCACTTCATCAGTCAATCCTCAATTAGAGACTTTTCCATTCATTAAAATTTTTGTAGCAATTTCTGGAGCCTAGGCGCTCACCAACCAAATGCCCTTTCTGACGTTGGTACGGATCTTAGCGTTTTAGTCGCCTTCTACGACACGTGCAGTCACCGGTTGGTCAATTCTTCAAACAACCCGGACACAACACGGGGATCATTTACACTGTAAGCAGTGTACATTAATTAGCCTTATTAGCTACAAAATAAATGAAGTACAAATAATTCTATTAAAAAAATACTAACTGCACCGGCCGCTGTGGCTTTCCAAAGCGATTCTTCTTACACGCAGTCATGCCATGGTATATACCAATCAGTGCCTTTGACTCATTCGTTACTCCCAACTCACCAAACCCCTGCAGACATAGCATGATCAAGCTACACACGTCAGTAAACAATAAGTTGTTTTATATCTAGAGAAGAATGGGTAGCGAGAAAGAGAGAGAGAGAGAGAGAGAGAGAGACAGAGAGACAGAGAGAGAGAGAGAGAGAGAGAGAGGAGAAAGAAAGAGGACAGAATAGAACTATTTTCATCTATCTTTAAATCATGATTGACTATATTATACATAAAAAACAAGTTCAAAATAAAACTGAATATCCAAAGTGGCAATAGGAAACTGAGCAAGCATAGTGTTTAAAATACGCTTATCCATATGTTCAATCAGTCATGCAGAAAATTTAATTCTACCTATTGTTAAAGTATACTTATAGATGTAACGTGTAGTTATTGATTAATATAAAGCCTAAATTAATTAACAGTTAAATCGACGCACCCTAGCCTCGGCCTTGTATCCTTCTCCGTGTCCCTTTTCCAATGTAGTTTTTACAACCTGAAAAAAAACAGTGAGAAAGATCTGATGAATTACAGTCAGTAATTATTTTGACAAATCATCGGCTACAGAATCAAATTAAGGGTTAGATATACCATATAGTGTTTATAGCTGTAGTTAATCGTTGTGGAATGAAGGGTTGAAGCATATATAAAATTAAAATCCAAATATAAAAGCTGTAAGGTTAAATCAGAGCCAAACACCAGTAAGAGAAAATCTAATACCACAAGCAGACATACATCTAATACAACAAGCAGACATACATCTAATACAACAAGAAGACATACATCTATAATTCTCAGAGGCGCAGGATAGACACCCCCAGTCTGCTTCATGACCTTTGACCTGACCTGATTCAAGAAGTACTCGCGCCCTTTCTCATACTTGAGTAATAGACGTATAGCACCTGATAAATATAAGAATACATTACACTTCAGTATCACACTAGCACATTATGCTGTCGATTATAATTACAGATACAACCCTATACAAACACTGTTTAATGACTTTGTTTACTTACCTCAATCAAACAAACTTGATTATAATTATATATTAACAACGTTAAACATATGATAAATAAATCCAAAAAAGTTAAGCATTACAGCTACATTACTCAGTAACTGGCATACAGCCACTCCACGCAATCTGATAATTACTTATCAGATTATAGTTAATAAGAATAAATGTTCATAAAGCTTACGTTCCATGAGGCTTGGATTCCTGGGAACCTTTTTGACAGTACCATTTGCCAGACCTCTGCAATAACAATAAAAGCTTAGAAATACAAAATTATGTCATCTAAAGAAGGCAGTAGTTATAGAAGAAAAATTACATTTTAATATTTATCATTAATTTATTAACCCCTAATCTGTCATATCAGTATTCATATAGAAATTATCTTCTGTATCGTTAGGTGGCTAAGTGGGCAATAAACTAACAAATAAGCAGGAGACAACAAGTTCAAATCAACAGGTTGCTCTCTGACAGCTACCAGGTTGTATTTAAGCAATCTTTAATAGACATGCACAAAGCTATAAATCAGAACAAATATAAGCTAGAGAATCAGTTAACAAGCAGTGCTTATTGATATCTCTGTAGCTTACTCTAAGTACACTAGTCTTCAGCAGAGCAAAGTAAGGTAGGCAAGGTATGGCTAATGTTAACGTCAGTTTCCTCACTCGAAAGCGATGTCAATGAAGGGCTAGCCCAGTGTGTACTAGGCAAATAAGCTTTGCTAAACACAAAAAAATCAATAAAAAAATTCAATAAAAACAAGATCCAAACCAACGTCAGAAAGGGCATTCGGTTGGTGAGCACCTAGGCTCCAGAAATTGATACAAAATTTAAACAAATGGAAAAACTTCAAAAGATTGTCTATTCGTATCCTGACCCTAGTACAACTGGGATTTAAGGGAAGATGATGATGATGATTAAACACAAAAAGTCGGAATAAATTCAAGATGCTGTGGAATGAGTTACCTGGCAGTGTTGATTGCCACTTCCTCGAGGTAATCCCTCGTTCTCTCCTCAGGGGGTTTGATACCGGGACCCAGCGGCTCAATCACCTGATCCACCAAACCCAACTTCTTAGCTTTGTCTGCTCTCACAGTCTTTCCAGTCAACATCAGGTCCAAGGCTTGATCAATTGACAGCTACACAAAATTATATAGAACGAGCACATCGCGAGTGTACAGGGTTATTTAATTGATTGAAACCAACTGTGTTATTTAATTGATTGAAAGTTTGAAACTAAGGCTTACTGCTGTCAAAGAGTATCATTAATTCTAAAAGATGTTTTTAAATGCAAAAACTAAAAAGAAACTCAAATGTATGAAACAGTTTTTAATTGTAGTAACTGATTCTATTTCTACTCTCCAGTAAGAATTGCATATCGACTAACATCTTCATCATCATCGTCATCTTCCCTTGAATCCCAGTTAACTACGGTCGGGATACGAATAGACCGTCTCAAATCCTCTCTATCCTACATCACATCATCGATCAGTCAATCCCCTATTTGAGACTTTTCCATTCGTTTAAATTTTTGTAGCAATTTCTGGAGCCTAGGCACTCACCAACTGAATGCCCTTTCTGACGTTGGTATAGAAATTTAAAGTAAAACAATAGAAACTGTGAATATCTGTTGCATCATCAGCGACTAACAAATCAGCTTTAAGCAAGAATAGCAAGAAGCGAGAGATCTTCAAGGTTACAAGAGCCATAGTGCGCAACGTATTAATATGACAAAAATTCAATTGATACTAGTTTGAGTAGCCGCTGTGTTCCACCACCACCGGGTAGAAGACCAAGCTGAACCTCAGGAACTCCCAACTGAGTCTTCTTAGACTTTACAGCTACACGATAGTGGCACGCCAGCGCCACCTGTACATCAGTCAAAAATTCATCATCTTCATAAATCTTAGTCTTCAAAAAATAAATGTCAAAATATACAGATTAATTTTTATAAATGGTAGGAGCGATATAGCAGCAGTGGATTCAACATTATGGCTAAAGAAACTTCAAAAGAATCAACTTATATACTCAAAAAATATATAAGTAAAAATATGCAAATTAATTGTTATAAACGAAAATACTGATATAGCAGCAGTGGATGTAAAATTAAGGTTAAAGAAACTTCAAAAGAATCAACGATTGTGTGTCGAGACGAAGGTTTTAATGAGGGAACAAAATAGGCAAACAAATGAAGAGCTACCAGAGTAACAGAAAATTATGTCTTTTATTTCTCAGTATAGTGCAATAATTCTGTAAGTTGGGCCTACATAATTTTCAACTATACACTGAATAGTCACTGGACTAAACGAGGGATATTTTCCAATTTTCATAGAATGGCGCTTTAAAATAACCTTAATTTTCATAGATTGAATTCTTTCATCATCATCATTCCTTGATAGATTAAATTATTTATACCACAAAGACCCTCCAGAAACCTTCAATCTCACTCAAAATTAGTAATAACATGTGAAAATACTTAAATACAATTCAATATCAGTTTCATCTTTAGAACAAACATCAGTGACAGGTGAGATTCAAATGTAAATTCCACATAGACCTGCTAATTAATCAGCAGCAGGAAACTAGTGCCACACGATGCAGAATAAAAACTAGAAAATTGACACAGGTAAACTCTTAATAGAGCAGCGTAGTGCAGAAAACTGCCAATACCTCGAGACCACCTCCCATACATGGTCCCATGATAGCAGCGACTATTGGCTTCTTGCTGTCTTCCAACTGTTGCAGTAACCTCTGTCCGTTAGTTGAGATATTAAATGCCTCTTCAACTGTCTTACATGCCTCCAACATGCTGTAACATAAATTGTCAAGTGAAAATGAAACATGCTGTAGCATAATTAATCAAACAAAACTGAAATTCATTGCTCAATGACCCTAAATTAGTCATCGGATCAAGTTATACTGGAATAATTTTAATTGAAATAATAAAAAATAAATATGCAATAGTGAATAATACACTAATAAAAATACAAATATTACACATTTTTGTCACATACTCTAGCTCAAAATTTGCACCATTGACATTCAGAGTAAAACCAAAGACCAGAGTCTAGTTTAACGTCAAGTTTCTTTTCCTCAAAAAGCATGCAAGTGAATTGAAGTCACAGAATTTAAAAACTTATACCTATGGGTCAACAGTAGGTACACAAGCTTTAAGTAACACCACCTATCAAGTAAGTTTTGATAGGTGGTGTTACTTAAAGCTTGTGTACCTAATACTGACCAGTAGGTCTAAGTTTATAAATTAAACTAAAATTATACATCAAAACTTACTTGATGTCGGCACCAGCAATAAAGCAATCAGGCTTGGCAGAGATGAGTACAACCGATTTAACTCTTGAATCACCAGCGATCTTGGGAATGACTTCCTCAAACTCTTTCATGACAGCGTAGTTGAGTGTGTTCATCTAAATACACAAAATAATATGTACGCATAGAAAAATGCAGTTCAATTCTAGCAATTAAAGCCGACAAGAATTCAGTTCAATCAAGTTCAATTAAATCCTATAATTATCTCCTCACGCATCCACTTCACTATTGAGTGGAATAAAAAATCTTAGATTTTCTTTGAAGTTGTTTGATTCATAATAATCAGATTTTTTTAGGAATTTTAATGACAGCCTACACTAAAAATATACAAAAGATTAGTATTGTGGAATTGCAAGCAGTAATTTATTCTGCAAAATTTATAAAACAATTCAAAAGGAAAATAAGCACATTACCTTCACAAATGGGAAACACAAGCCTTTGAGCATTCAAGGTGCGAATACTTAATTGAAAAGTAATTAAATTGCATAAGAGAGATTTAAAATAACAATAAACTGAGTCCACAGAAATGGTCTATAAATTACGGTCTAATGATCAAAGTGTGCAACTCTAGAGCAAAAGGTCCAGAGTTGAATCGCAGAATCAATCCAAGATAACTATGTTAACATCTTTGGGAAAACATGCACGTGTAACTGGATAGCCTGTATATTAACTATATTTACAGCCAACTTTATTTATAAATTAAATTCTACCTTCTCAGGAGAGTTGAGAGTGACAACAGCAACATCATCTCTAACTTCATAGTTTGCATATTGACCTGCGACAAACAAATTCACATATGTTAATATTAATCACATATAGCATTAATATCATTTAATAATAAATATAATTTGTCATTGATAGTTTGATAGCAAATATGCCGATATCAGAAAGAAAACCACTACAATTGCACGTAGCGCGACATCTCACTATTAGTGTAAACTCACATTGATCATCATCTCCTTCCTTTTATTCCAAGCTAAACTAGGGTCAGGATATTAATAGACTACTTCACTCCTCTCTGTCCCATACCATATCAAAAGTCAATCCCATACAATCTCTTCCATCCACCTTGAAAATATGAAAATAATACTATTGATACAATATACTTAAATTAGCTTACAGTTAAATAGAGTACTTAATTTCACAATTACATTATATAGCACAGAATTTTCAATTTCAAGCATAAATCTAAACATCACTGACTCCAATAATTTTGTCTCATTCGTAAAATTTTACTTCGGTCTAGGGTTCAATCGAAGGCTAGAATTAGCATAACACTATCCATGCAGTCTCTACCATATTCCCAATTCTACCTCTGTCACAGCCCTTATGCTACTACACTTATACTGGCTGGAGCCAGTGGCGAAGTCGGTAAGACACTCGACCGCGGATCAGTATGTGCGGGGTTAAAATCCTGGGCTCACCCATGACATCGCTCTTGAGTAAGGAAACTAACATTAACCTTAGCTTTTACCAGCTTTACCATAGACTTGTGACAAATATTTGATAGCCAGACTAGAAAGAGATAGAGCAGCAGAAGATGATGAGGTATAGTCTTAAACGACTAAAATGAAGTCTATAAGATTAGCTTAATGTCTGTTTAGTATCACACAAGGTACTTTCACAGACAGTCAAGCTGGGATTCGAATGGATGATCTCCTGCCTAGGAGCAAGTGAGCTATCCACTCGACCATTCAACCAATATTGAAATTCTAAAGCCAATTTTAAATTCAGTTTCCTGATTAATAGCAAATCAGTAACTGGGAGAGCATTGGTTAAGAATGAAATATAAACATGTACTGAGGCAAACCTTGAGCCATTCTGGTAGTGGAGAAGTACCGGAAACGATTTGATGCTGCTGAAATTATATACAAACACAAAAGCCAACGATTCACATAAACTGAAACTAATCAGTAGACTCAAATAATAAATTCTACTGATTTATTATAAGTTGAAAAATTACTACATAATTTAATAAATACATTTCAGTCAACTGCAGATAGTGAGATTTTAAGTTCATCCATTGTCCTTTTTTCACATTATACAGTAAAAATTAATTTCAAGGCTCATCGTCATTACAACTGGCATTTCAATTGCTACTGATAAAAATTTAAGAAATGCAAGCATCTTAAAATACGTAAATAATACTATTGATACAATATACTTAAATTACCTAAATTAATACAATTAAATAAATCAAGCTAGATTTCAACTGATAAGAAATGACCTCTGCATGTGCTAAGCCTTGCTAAACAAACTTTCAAAGTCAGATGTATATAATATCCCTTTTAAAAATTCTTAAATAATTATTTATTGCATTAAATATTAAAAGAATGCTTCTAATTAAAATAGATCCTAGTAACAAGATTTTGTAAACCAAGTTTAAATGACATAGGCCTACTGCACAGAGAAGCACAATATATTCTACATATTAATGCTAAAACAATCCTGTCAAATATAATTAAAACGAAGAAAAGAATAAGTGGCATCTTAAATGTAACTTAATATCACGTAATTTTCTATATTTAATTATAAAAAATAAATCCATAAATACTCAAAATCCTCTGTTCCTATTTCTTAGCCTACCCGGTGGATCTAGGCCTAGTTGTTTATAAAAGTCTTTACCAACAATTTACGACATTAAATAAAAATTTAGCGGATGACTTACCAGTAATAGGATTAATTGGCCCCCTGAAGGATGCCCCCAGATTTAGCCCCCTCGAACCCCCGATTAAAACGCCACGGATTATATTAGCCATTGCCTTCAATTGTAGAAATAACCGAGAGGTCTAGTTTACAACCCCTAACCTTGCCGCTACAGTTCTACAGCGAGTCGCCAGTTGGCGCTTTGTGCATGAGGTCAATAACAACAACAACAACAATAGATAAGGGAATGTAGAGTTACATCAAATTTTTAAGCTTATTTAAGATGAAATTAATGGGTAGGATTGAAAAATTATAAGCAAGCTACCGTTTTAACAGGAACGAGATCTGTTCGTTTGCAGAACTTTCGCTAGAGGGAAAAAGTCCAAACAAATTTTCGAACATACCAAATGGCAAATTAAGCAATTTTTATAATTTTGATCAGACGAATAAAATAATTAGTTAGTAATAAAAATGAAAATATAACATTAACGAAAATTCTTAATAATACGTGAATAAATTTCCAAAATATAGTTTTTTCTACGTAATGCTATGGGCATTTTTCTCATAATTCTCATTTTTCCAAGACTCCTGTATTTCTACATGCAGCAGTCTTGAAAAGATGGGTGCTCAACTAGATAGGTTTTTATGACCTCTTTGATGGCCAAGTGTGTGTGAAAAAACATAGTTCTCTCACTCTTCTACATCCTCGTGCAAATTTTCTAATTTATCCTTTAGATGATTTTGTTGTTGGTATAAAGAACTTTCGTCGCTGATGCTGCTTTCAGTCTCGCAACTCGCCGTTGGAGCATAACACAGGACGTTTGTTCGGTCCGTGACTGTAATTGAATGCCTAGGCCTGCTCTAACTAGCACACCTGAGATGGTATTTCTCAGAGGTGTGTGGGACTCCGATCTGAAGTAGTTGTGAGGATTTCTGTGATTAATCCTTACTGATAAAATATCGAAGTCAAGGCACAGATTTCTAAATAGTATCTCACAATTTAATAGTAAATAAAAACAGCACTACAATTTAATATGTACGAACGCTAAAACTTAAAACTAAATATAAGATCTAACTAAATACACAATCCCTGAAATATCAATACTCCGGCTTCAACTCCGGTTTCGGCCCTTGGCCTACGCCTTGTGGACTTGCCCGTCCGGCCGCCACAACTTCAATTAATCTCTCTCTTCCACGAATCTCCAGTATTCTACCACAGGTAACGCTTGGTCATTGGTAACTGACCAATCAGATTCAATTACTCTGCAGCTCTGACTACTGTTTGGCCAATAGCAGACATGCATCACAACATAAATTATATCCATAATAATTAATATTAGATTAATTATATATGTATAATTTCAAATTCTTAACATTGTTTGCATAGTATAAAGTATGAACATAAGACTTTTCAAATTACCTATAAAGACTAAAGGGCATTCATATATTGCGAAGAAGACTCGATCTGCACCAGTATTATAGCTGCTTTTTATATATTTTAGTTTTAAAGTCGTTCTTTGTTTAGTCCGTGATAGATTTTAAAACATGTAAAAAAGAGTAATAAATATACATGTAGTAGTAATAAGTAATTCTTTAAGAGCTATTCTTTATTTTATGTCCTCTGCTTAGCAAAACGCCAACTAATTTTAAAATAAAATCTATCCTAAATTGACAGTTAGATCAATATATCCCGAATTAAGGTTGTGCCTCGGATACTTAAAATTAAGACAATAATTTGCTGCACGTGTCGTAAGAGGCGACAAGGCAAAAACCGAAAAGGCAACTTAGAAGCTAACTGTAGCCTATGAATATGTACCTCGGACATGGGACATGTCACTTGCAGAACAATAGAGATAGAGAGCGAGAGAGAGAGAGAGAGAGAGAGAGAGAGATGCTTCAATGTATATTGGGCAGATATTGAGTTGTAGTCATTCTATGGTTGTAGTCGACATTGAAGAATAAAGGAGTCTGACAATTGGCAGAAACTGTACTTAGTAGTCTATTGCTCGACGAAACATGTCAGACAGTTGTGGTCACTATACAGTGATGTGTGACTATATGGAAGACAACTGTGGTCAATATCTGAGGCATTGGTTTGCGGATCGGTTAATAAACAACGGACTGTCTGAGTTTCTGATATATCAATACTGGAAGATTCTATTTGTTAAGATATAATAGAGCCAAGATAGAATAACTTGCGTGTCTAGACAGTGAAATTGTACTCAATCTTGTCCTCCAGTGCATCGCGTTCGAGATTTGCAACATCAGACAGCTCGAGATCTCGAGATATCAAATTAAATAAAATGATTAGACCATTCATTGGTGACAGACTGTAGGCTTTAATTACATTGACCTTTATTGATTAAGTCTGCAAACAACTGGCTACCTTTAGTGACCATGAGAAAAACCGGACTGTAATTATTACAAGTAATTATTGTCTGAGTATATAAGCAAAGGTTCACCGCAACTCGGTGAGACAGTCCACGTTGGGTTGTCTCCACGTATAGCGCCGTACAGACAGAGATCTGGGTGTCTTTCAGGCTTCGGCACTGACTGGGCTCGCTGTAGATCTCATTGGCCGCAGTTGTGGAGGTCTGGCCCTGCAGGGGTCAGCTGCGGTGGGATTTTGGCCGCAGCGAAGGAAAAGAGACTGTGGCGGCGTTATCTGGACTCTATCTGCGTGAGTAATTAGTTTTGTACAGAGTAAAGATAATAGCAGAATAAATAGAATAATAGCAACAAAAATTATTATAACTTTATTGTTATTATTATTATTAATAATACTATTATTGCTATTTACTACTATTATTATTATTATTATTACTATTATTACTATTATCATTACTATTATTATTTTGCTGTGATTCGGACACTACACGGGCTCAGCATTGTTATCCTGTTGTAAGATGTACAGTATACATTATCAGTATGGGTTTTTGTGTAGATTCCACCGGGCCACTGCACCGGAGGTCTGACGCCCGAGGCTGTAGCACGGCCTCCTGGCCGCGGCGACGAAGATGAGGCTGCGGCGGCGTGTCTCTTACTCTCTCTTGGTAACTATTGAACATACATGTAATTTGTCTGCCAGTCAGGATGATATGTTTGATGTGGAAGCAAGAATTTAGCTGCACCCCTTTTATATTGCACTATTTTGATATTTTCAGGTTTAAATGTTGCAGTGCAGATCTCCACCCCGGGGTCAAACGCAGTGTTGACGTTGCCGCAACGACGGAGAAGAGGTTGCGGCAACGTTATCCGGTGGACTCTGGTTAGTTATTCATTCTGTCGTATTTTATTCAATTTCTGATTCCGTTGACTATATTGCACATACTGCACTAATATACTGCGTTCGGATTTAATGTAATAGGTTTCCTATTGGATCTGTTACAAAGTGTACATGCAGATTAGACGGAAAAAGTATCCTGATAAATGTTTATTGTTGATGCTTGCTTAGATGAAGAAAGAAGAAAGAAGAAGATGGTCAGATGTCACACGGGAACAGCACCAGTCGGGAGCAGCATCAGTCGGGAGCAGCATCAGTCAGGAGCATCAATATGACCACGCAGACCTTTCTGCGTGGTCGTAGGTCGTATTTGCATGGTTTAGGTTTTGTTGCATGTTACTCGACAAGTTCTGTTGTTGTTTGCTATTGACTGACTAACTAATTTGTATTTTTGTCTATTTTCTCGCAGCTCAGAGCCTCTACTCTGTAGTGGCTGGCATTGATTGACTGACTATTTAACTTGTACATTGTCTATTTTCTCGCAGCTCTCTGGAGGGGGTTAGGGGTGGGGGGGGACTAAATTGGGGAGGAGCATTGGAGGGATCTGGTCTAGCAATGTAGGGAAGCCTTAATATTGCTTGATTAGATTTCTTAGATGCCGCAGGCATGGGCGACATAGTGGTTTTAGGAGTATGGGGCGCCCCTGGTAGCCCTCTGCACCAGGGGGACCCCAGACTCTCCGCAAGTGCTGCCCATGCGTGTGGTGACGGTTGAGGCACCACCTCCTCGTGGTCTTCGCTGGGCGCTTCTGCATCCTCTAGTTGTCAGAGTGCTGCACAGGCCCCTCTGAACTCGGGGCGGACTCTGAATGTAGGGCGGCGAAGAGAGCCTCTCTAAAAACTGGTTTATATAATCCTTGGAAAAAATAAAATCAGCCTGTCTTGAATTTCTTTGCAATATTTCTAATATTTAGTTTTTGTAAATTGAAAGTAAATATAATTTCTATTCATGATTTCATACAAGCACACTAAGCTGCATTTCAAGAGCTGTGAACAGATGCGGCTCGATTTTCAATTCATTATTGATTAGGCTACAAGTTCATTATTGATTTTAAGTGCATCTATGTCATTGACTGATGTAATTCTTTAACGTTTTGTGATTTTTATTTTTACGCAGCGCAGCGTTGATCAATAAGAAATGGATGGAGGTTCGTACTTGAAAGTTGGAACGTACAGATGACGTCAACTAAATTATCAACATATTTTACTGACTAATTGTAGCCACCAACAACATCGAAGTAAGGTGCTACTGTCGTCCATGACAACATTGCACACTATGCGTAATGCATTACTTAACTATATTGTAGATAGCACTGAAGGTTTGCCTGTTGTTCCCGGTTCCTGTGCAATGGTTGGATAGGAGAGGTCAAAGAGAAAAGCTTTCAACAGCCTATGAAACTGTTCATACAGATGGAGAGGATGATCAGGAGACGAGGGGGTGCACAATGTAGAAGGAAGAGAATTTCAGACAGATCTGTAGAGCATTGTACTGGAAGGAGCGCTTGGTTGAGCGTGCTACGAGAAGCCTCTACGTGTATATATACTTGGATGATGGTTCGACTGACTACATATTATTATGTAGGCCCTAAATTGTATTTTATTTGTATTTTCTAGCTGCACTCGCTCTGGACAATGGCATGTCTTTGTTAATTCTTTGTATTCGTCCTTTTTCACTTGAACATTGTTATTTTAAGAGTCTATATGCCGCAAGCATTGGTACTATAGCTAATCTTTCCAACGGTTGATCAACTATCCGCGATGTTGTATGTTGCATCCATAAATTGAGTACGATTTAACTTGAAATGAAGTTATCTTGTTCAACTTGTTAGCGACTGAAGGTTTTTCTTCGTATTTTTTTCTTTTTCATTCACTTGGATCTGACTCTTGTGAAATGAATCTGTTTTCCGTGTTTGTTGATCAGAGCCACAGTTTAATACACCTGATTGGTTAAATAAGTTACTATTTGTATAAGCTATATAATTACCATTTTGGTAATACCTGTTGGTATTTTTAGTTTATTGTGTGTATCTTGCTACAACGTTTTTATGGTGTAATAAAGACTCCTATACTATGATGCACTAGTCGCAAACACCTTCGTTTACAACGCAAGTTTTGTTTAATACCAATTGCATACAGAAAAGTTGCAGACAATTTTTCATTTAGTTTAGATCAGTAGCAGCACACGGAGAGTTCTAGCTAAACGTTCGATAGGCTTCTCAATATGAAGTTGTCTTCACGTCGTATTACAGCAGCAATCAACATTACACCATGCAGTAACTTCAATTATTATTAATAATTAATATTAATTAATATTATTAATTATTATTATTAATTACTATTAATTACTATTAATTACTATTATTAAGTCCTCACAAACACTGGATCAGTACAACAGTGCAGTTAGGCCATGATACTATACAATGCCATCAAAGTATGCTACACAACAAATCATAATACCAATAGCCTTACAATATTAAACATTCCAACAAAACCACATACAATTTACAACCAGCCGTATATGTACATCAGTGATAAGCGAAGTCAACCAGACTATCTGACGCTAAACTTTTAATAACTTAACCAATCAAAATCTCTAGCCACCAGTACAATTATTACGTATCCAAGTGCTCAGAGAGAACATTTCAGTCATCATCTTCTTCCCTTAAATCCCAGTTCAACCAAGGTCGGGATTAGAACATATCAATATGTCAATACAATTATAATGAGCATCTAGGCTCCAGAAATTGCTACAAAAATTTAAATAATAGAAGTCTCAAACAGGGGATTGGCTGGTGGTGTTGTATAGGACAGAGAGGATCTGGGACAGTCTATTCGTATCCCGACCCTGGTTAAACTGGGATTCAAGGGAAGAAGAAGATGATGATGTCAATAGGAGCTTTAAACTAGTGAAATTTAATAATCCCAATGTATTTGTTTTATCATGCAGAGATAAGATGCAAAATTGTTCAATAGCACATGACCATTTTCTCTCGTTCACATCCAGACCTAGGTAGGGATGTCATGTCTTCAATATTTGCAAAAATGGGGACAGACAAATGTGTTAACATAAAAGAAACAGTAGAATCTACACAAAACTAAATATTTCAAGTAAAGAAAGTAAAAATGACGCTTGTAAGAATTCACTAATAGAGAGAGTACACACCGTTCCTAACATTGAGGAACTGGAGAGGGAGGAGTTAACACAAGAGGGCAGAGTTAACACAAAACACAACAGATAGGTGCTAATCCTTTTATCGAGTTACCACAAGACACACCCAGTTTTTAATGCATTGAGATAAACACTGGTAGTACAAATGTCTGGCACTAAATACTTCTATTCAGTCACAACCAATGGATAAGAGGATTCGTATTCAACATAAAATTAGTCAATTGGAATAGTTCACAAAACGTAATATCACCCAGAACCATGGATATCATTACACCCGACCAAACCCCTCAAATATCTACCACTCCGCATCGCCTGTGGCTTTCTGGAATACATAGTCCTTTCCGTTCAAATTCATGATGCCATCCTTCAGGTGAAACTTCCATCGGTTCTTGCTTCTGTTTATCTACAACAGAAAACAAAGAAAGCTATTCTAAAAATACGCTATTATGTTACATATTCCCTAAACTCTCCAAGTCAACGACAAATGCTATAAACATGTCCTCCAGTACCACAAGGATGTCGGAGGCTAACAGCCGGGTCATAAGACTCGGTTTAATGGTTCAATCGTTTACAGTATATTAAATTATTGAGTACAGCAAACAAATAGTGAAAAAGTTCAGACACGCCATTTCGCTCTGTAACAAGTTATTAGTTCTTCATGCTTTTAATTTGTAATTAGGCTTTTAATTAGTAATTAGGCTTTTAATTTAGTAATTAGGCTTCAGCGTACTAAGCAACAGCAACAGCGGTATACAAATAGCTAAACTTACCATAGACTTCAATATAAATTAATAAGATTACCCCAGCTTATTAACATTACACTTATGTCACTCATTCCTAAATTTTTGATACTTGATAGGCAACGAACCGCTTCAATCAGTCAATCAATCAGTGACGAGTTATATCAGGACTAGAGTGAAGAGCCCACAAACCTTATCAAACTGACAAACAACAACGTTCTCAGCGTCAAAGACTTCTGTAGGATCAGCGTCACTGACGTCATCACTTGAATTCAGCGGCTCCTACAAATATCATCACAAAGGTACAGTTAATCAGTTCAATCATATTCAGTGGCTCCTACAAATATCGTCACAAAGGTACAGTTAATCATTCTCAAAAGACAGCATAGTTACAATATTCAATTTGCCTTTGCAATTGAATGATTACTGTGCTTATTGTATTGTTTTCAACGATCAGCTCCATCATCATCATCATCTATCCTTGAACCACAGTTAACTAGGGTTGGGATATGAATAGACTTCTCCAATACTCTTTGTTCAACCCCATTTCATCAGCAAATCCCATGTTTATTATTTGTTTAAATTTTGTAGCAATTACTAGCTCACCAATCGAATGCCCTTTCTGACGTTGTTTTGAATTTAGTACTGATGCCACCTTTTACGACACGTGCTGTAAATGGTCTATTCTTTAAGCGACCAAGACACAACACGGGGACAATCCTATCATTTTCAATGATTAGCTACTTTCAAGAAATGTGTGATGCTAATTATCATCCACAATATCATCACAGAATAGAATTTTTAAAATACACTTGTCACTAAACATTTGTCTCAAGTGAAATACAAAATTAAAGGTAGTTCAAAGCAACAAGAATGCATTAATAAAGAAAGATCAGGAAGAGTGCATCAACAAAAAGAGAAGTCTCCGCTATATAGACGGCGAGATATAACGCACTAGGTTTAATTGTGCATCAATAATCGAAGTTAAGCTATATCGGCCTCAGCTAGTACTTTGTGGGTGACCACCTTGGAAGACCGAGTGTTGACAGCTTTGAAGAAAGAAATCTCAGTGTGATGGAAGGTAATCCTTAAATCCGCGCCGGCTGCAACTGATGCGTCATCAAAAGGCAACGGTTACTAATAACCATGGAGAGGAAGGAGGGAATGGGTCTTAAACAAGCATCTGTGCTTCCTGACCCAGTGTGCCGTTATGTTTTGTTATATCATCTATTTGAAGATGCTGCCAGGGACGCCTCGTGTATCCTCGTAGCACAGATATACTGTAAATCAAACCTCCTCCTCTCCTGTGGCCTCTTCATTATCATCATTCACATCATCTTCCTCGTCGTCATCATCATCTCCATCCTCATCATCTGAGCTACTGTCTCCCACTCCATCTAGTTGTATCAGGCCAGGCTATGAAATTAATCAATCAATCACTCACATCAATCAACGAATCAAATAATTCAAGTAGACCAAAAGCAGCAGCTAGATCAAGTTGTATAAAGCTACTCGGTTACAAAAGCAGCTAAATTAATTGAATAGTAAATTGGAGATATCCATACTAAACACAAAATGTTACATATTTTGCATTAAGATGACTTTTTCAAAAGGGTCAATTCAGATTCACAAGGAAGCAAATATGCAAAAATCATCTAAATCATCCATTGCTGCAGTATGTCTACATCTGCGCAGAGATACCATGTTCGTGCGCAAAATTCGAGTTAGAGTCTATCCTACTTTCACCCACAGCTGACTCCACACACACGCAACCTTTAGCAAGAAAACAAGTAAATGTTAAATCCATTGGAAGTAGAATAAGCCTAGAGGTAGCAGAACTGCACCTGTGAAGAGTCGGAGGGTTTCTGGTCAGTTCTAGAAGCGAGCACAAAGCTGGCGGCAGAAAGATTCTGACCACCATTCTGACCACTGGGATGACTCATCACCTGCAGCATTTGACCAATGGGCAACTGAAAGTGACCAGCGGGCAGGGTTCCTAGAAAAAACAATAAGCTCTCACATTGAATAACGCAATAAATTTAAATTCAATTAATAATAGCTTTCATATTAAGTAACGATATTAAAGTACAACACAAGTAATGGCTGCACATTTAAATTTATTAATAAACAATAATTAACATTAAAATATTTAAACAGTATAATATAACATTAACAATGATTTACATTAGATATTTTATATTAAAATAGAAGGATTTGTCACTTTTACAGGAAAAAGATAAAATATTTCAATAAAGTAAATTTGATTAGCACACTTCAGTTAATATTTGCCGAATCAGCAAAAAACTAATAATTCAAATATCGAAAAAGGCAAAATAATTATATAATTATATAATTATCACTCAGTTAAATCAATTATCTGTAACTTACTTTATAATACTTGCTGAATTATAACAATGGCGGGTGAATGTACAAGCTGGCAGCAAAGTTGTTAGCAAGCTTTCATAACAGGTGCTACTGAGTTAGAACAATGAGAGGTACAAAAAACCGAGGATAAACTTAGCTTTTACTCGCTGTTTAGAGCTTTTGCAAAATAACTAAATAATTATAATAATTAAGTAATAATCAATAATGGATTTGAGACAGTCTATTTGTATCCCGACCCTAGTTAAACTGGGATTCAAGGGAGGATTATGATGATGATGAAGTAATAATTAATAATAAATAGCATTTAGTTAACATAGAATTAACCAACCTCGTCCCATCTGACTCTGAAGAGACAACATGGCCGTCTGAGCTGCAGAACTCTGAAATATAGAAATCAATCAAACAATCAATCGATTAATAAAACAATCAATTAATCTATCAATAAAGATTCAAAGATTTGCCTCTCATCTGTAGACAGCAACAGTACATTGAACATTAAACTGCTTAAATATATTACTCCTTAAATTTTTAAGCAAAATACCTAAATCCATACACTTTTACGCAAAATACATTAATTTACTCCTTGCACTTTTATGCAAATATGTCTCAAACACAAGCAGTCACACTTGCAATAGGCAGTAATGTTAATCAAGAATGTAAAGTTTGATTTTTTTCCAACAGGGCCATTCGGTGTGTGGAGTCTGTATAAGAGATGTAACAGGAGAGGTTTTAGCTTAACTGCTCAACTCATACAAAATTTACAATAATAACAATACATGAAACCAGTAAAAAAAATTACTGGCTTCATTTAATATGAATAACTTCAGATATAAATTTTAATTTAATTTTTGTTTGGCTTATTATTATTACTGAACTCTCTATGTAAAGTAGTCTCGAATCTCGAAGACCGATTTTGGCCATGACATTGCTATATATGTCTTCATTGTTAATAATAATAATAATAAACTACTAACTACCAATGAAGAAGTGTGACTTTTGTGAATCTTAATAAAATACACGACATCAGCATATTAAAGCAATCAGAGTAATAAAAACTATGGTAATTCAGCAGCAATCAATCAATCAGACACATTTATAGATAGTATGCAGTTATCAACATACCATTGCTCCAGTTATAGTGGGAGCCATGTGTCCACCTGAAATTACACAAGAACAGAAACTTTAATTAATTAATAAGATCATAAAAAGTAGATATATTTTTATATAATTCATTACTGCAGCCGCAGGGTATTACTGTATTAGTAAAAATTTCTGCATATCGACCTGTAAATCATTCTAAATTTACATGTCTTAAGTCTTGCTACATTTGTTATCATCTAAGATTGGCTAAACTTCATCTAAACCTACTATAATTGTTTTATATGAAGTCCAAAAATTATTCATGCGCTAGATTCAGCTACAATTCAAAACTATTTTAAAGTTAGTAATTAGTAGGCAGCTTACAGGCTTTACAAAAGATATTAATTCTTAAAAAGCTCAGAAACGTAAATAAAGTTGTGAATTATTGTGAAAAAAAATATAAACATTCAAATATCTAAAATAAAGAGATCAGAATAATTGGTGACAATAGAATCCAAGACAATATCAAACAGTTCCAACATTTCAAATCCAACTTTTTAAAATCCAGTTAAAGGATGAGAATCAATCAATCAATAAGAATTCTAGTTCAATCAAGAGAAGCAAAAGAACACAAGATTCTACAGTGCATAAACAAACGCAGAAAGAAGCAGACGGTACATACTTTGTAGATTCAGTGGCAGAGACTGGACGTGACTGTTCTGGTGAGCCAGCGGGGGGTTTTGACTCAGGGACTGGACAACACTGCTAGCGTGAGATATGGACAGAGGTTTCTGCTGGGTTACCATTCTCAATCCGGGATGGTACGGAGCAAAATTCTGCTGCGACGACGATGCTTGAGCAGCGACTTGAGGGATAGGAGCCATAGCAGCGTCTATGGCTTTAGACTGCATCAGCTTGCTGTCCCATAACTAGAACACCACAGAAATAAGTGCAAAATATTCAGTAAGAAATATTATACAAATTCCAAAAGCTTCGTGTCAATTTTAGTTTTAGACAGCTACACATTTAGATATTATACTAGAATAGTACTTATGATCAAACTCGTGACCTTCACTGCAAAATTTATTGTAAAATATGGACACGAAGTGATAGTGTATCTTGTAATTAACGAGACAAAAGTTTCTTCTAAATTTAATTAGCTTCTACTGGTATGTTTATATGTAACTTTGAATTGCCCATATAAGATAACAGAAAGTGGAGCATAACAAAAACTAAGATTGGATCGCTACGTGAAGTCGAGGACTGACTAACAAACATTATAAATTGTAAATGAGAATACATTTAACCTGCTTCAGCTCCTGCAGAACTTGTTCGTCCATTCCTTCATCCAGGAATGCCTCCCGCACACCGTTAATAACATCTTCAACTACTGACTGGTAAACAGAATGCTGCAATAAAACAGGTTTCACAATTCAGAGCATTTGATACTGACATCACCAATTTGCACGTGTAACGATATTCCATTTACAACCAATGATACATACTATATGTACCTCGTTGTACAAAATTTATACTGTTACCTAAGTCAATTACACAGTCGAATTGTTTTTCTAATACTCAGAGGCTACGTTGTATTCATCTAATATTACTTTCATCTAGATAAGGTTCGCCATACAAGATTACTAAATACATTTAATAACATAAAAACTGATCGTTGAGTGATGTTTAGAAGAGTCAAGTATCGTCACTACCTTATTCTTTTTAATAAAAAGCCATGACAGCGATAATTATATTATTATTAGGCTCAAAAAAGACAAGTTTGCAAACGAAAAAGCTGTTAAAAAACAGCATGGAACAGTTTCTTTATTCACAGCCACTGGAAATAGAGCTGAATCTTAAAGAGGCTATTTTTTTCCAAAATTCATGTTACAATAAACTGATATAGATAAAATCATTTAACTGAGATTGTTAGCTCTAGATTGATAGGGTTAGAAATTAGTGATCAGTTTTACTGATAAAAAAATATATGCCACTACGCAGCAAAACTCCATAGAACAAGTAAATTTAACTATAAATCAACATGTACCTTACCAAATTAAAGAAAAGTATCCCATGTTATGTAATATGCTTTTAAATTCAGCTAAAATAAGCAACCGATCTCGAACTAACCAACGACACTCAAAATCTGACACTACGATCCATCCATTCACAATGGCTGATCATTTTCTAAAATGAAATCAGTAAAATTTTGCTTTAAAATACTAGTTAAATCGTCGACGTACCACAGATTGTAGACTAGCCATGCCGTCAGCCGATGTATGACTGGCGACGACGGTCCCTCAAGGCTCAGATGGGCTTCGCGGAGAGCTCGTAAAGCCGATGTTAGGGCTCGTGTTAGCTCTTATATAGTCTCAGCACGACTGAGCGATCCTCGTCATCCACCACCGCGTTATACCACAGCACAATAAGCTCACGCGACTAAGCGCAGTAACGATCCCGCACACCGAGAAGATAAAAGTATATATTAACGTGAAGAATGAATAGCACACGGCCTATCATAAAGATGACTGAACCATAGAATAAAGAAAAACCTATTTTAAAGATCTTTGGACTGAACACACTAAAGCTATACTGTCAAAAAGAATAAAGATAAAGATCTGAAAACTGCGAAAAGATAAAGTTAGCTGCTAGAAAGTTCTACAATGCGTTCCACTATATATTATAAAAACAGCTAGACTCTCTGAAATCTTTCGAAAATATCTGAAGCTGCATGACTGGGCAGGAACATTGCAAGGCTTATATAGCCTAGCATGCTCAATTTAATATTAAACTACAAAATTATTGACCAATGATCAGCCTATAGTGATGCGTATAATGACAATTAAAACAATCAAGTATAGAAAGACATTATAAAGGAAAATCGTATTCCAGTGTCTATATCAAAGATATAGAATAGAATATAAATTCTTTATTCTATGGTCTATATGCAATAAACATTTTAAAAAGCTCAAAATACATAGTTGTTAGATCGCCACAACATTATAAGCAGTGTTGTATACAGTTCCTTTTTGTTCAAGTCCAAGTCAAGTCCAAATCCTCGAGGCTCAAGTCCAAGTCCAAGTCCAAGTCCTTGAAGCTCAAGTCCAATTCCAAGTCCAAGTCCTTGAGGCTCAAGTCCAAGTCCAAGTCCTTGAGACTCAAATCTAAGTCCCTATTGATGTATAGTCATATAATTATAATGCCTGCATTAGGAACAGGTGTTGCTGATAAAAATGTTTAGAATCAGAGTTGAGCTGGGTGAGGACATTTCTCATATAACTTGTGAACACATAGAGTCATAGGCAAAGGCGGGAATGAACGATGAATGAATGCTTTGTATATTGGAGCAGCGTGTGGATGTAAATTACGATACAGTTGATACAAGATGTAGTGCTTCACCACGCCTCCCCCTCGCCCCCTATCTTACTACATTCAAACGTATTCACGTTGAGACGGTTAACATTGAAACATGCTTAGGGCATTAAATACTAAAAAATACAAAGACAACTAAATTTTGAAATTAATGCCCCAATATCCCCCCCATTCGCTATGCCCATGTCTATGCCTACAGTTTTTCAAAAATTTATTTAATTTCTAAAAATAAAGACGCGTTTAGAAAACAACACACGAATCAAATATGCGTGATCAAATATTTTCAGAAAATCAACAGATGTTTGCACTGACAATGTATCCAGTAATATAATCGCTTTAATAAAATTGCTACAATTGTCTATGTGTTCAAGTCCTCATCACCCAAGTCCAAGTCCAAGTCCTTGAGGTTCAAGTCCAAGTCCAATTCCAAGTCCTCAAAATCTGGACTTGAGTCCAGTTTAAGTCCAAGTCCATACATCACTAATTGTAAGCACTATGATTCCAAATTAAAAGTGTTCAAAAATTTTGATGTTTTAGCAAACAACTGGTCGAAATTCTCATAAATTTAAAATAGACAACTATAATCATCATTATCCCTTGCATCTCAGGATTGGCATCAGAAAATTTTGTAGTCAGTATGCGCTCACCAATCGAATGCCCTTTCTGACGATAGCTTTCTTAGTGCAAAAATATAGAATGTTCGCCTTGTTTCACACCTGCAGTCCACGGCTGATCTATTCTTCAGCAAACCCGGACGTAAGCCGGACACAACACTAGTAAAATAATATCAATAACATAATGCGCGTAATTTTGTTCTGGTATATACAGATGTGTCGGATTCAAATCTTGGGCCTTCCGTTACCATACATTTTTGTCCGTTTCTGATAACGATTTCGAGAAATGAAATTGACGTTAATATCGGCTTAAGCTTCTTAAGCCTTCTAGGACGTAGAACATTTTATTATAAGTAAGACACAGTTAAAACTTACAACTTATAGCAAATTTTAACAAATTCCAAACTTTTTATTTGTTCACTGTAGAGCTGAGTTCACTACTGAAAATAGCTCAATCATTCCTTTACATTGACGGGATAATGGCCGCTCCCGTAATCGATGTAAACAAATGTGAAGTTATGAAAATATAAACCGAATTCATTCTAAATACCTCAAAATTATTATCTGTTGCATTCATCAATATGTCTGGATTACTTCGGGTGGTTGTTCGAAATTTCGTGAAGGTTCACTTTTCCAGGTATTTTATTTTTCATGAAATTAACTTTATAACTCTGTGGTGTATATTTGAAGGCAGTTAATGTCCTTTCTTTTTGATACATCTTTTCTTCTTATGTCCATTGACTGGTTCTTAAATGCTCAATGTTGCCATAAGCGACTTTAGCACTGTAATAAATTGATTTGTTATTGTTGTTTAATTTTGACTCAGTACTATTTGTCTGCTATGTCCTGACGGTGACTACAGAATTTGTTGGGCATTGTACAAGCTCATGAGGTAAACATCTTAATCTTATTGTTATAAACTCAGCAATGAAATATTAGAGAATTACTTGTAGTAATGAACATTAGATTACTACTGTCATATCGAAAAAGAAATTTCACAGACATAATTTTATTATCTATTTTTTTTAATTTTTATACAATTAAAAAAACTTTTTTAGTGTAGAATTAAGGAGCATGCATATAAGTATGTATATTTCCTAAAGTATGTATGCCACCATTATGGTACAGAAACTTAGTTGACTAACTTGGTAGACATAATGTTTTAAATCTCTAATTTTAGTCTCACTGTTTTAACGCAAAATATTTTTTAAAAAGAATGAAAGGAAATATAGGCTGCGGCAGACCGAAATTAGGAATGTTAGATGATTTAAAGATCCACTCAAGTGGACATGAAGAAGAAAGCAAAACTAGAAAAACAAGCCAGAGAAGAGTAGGGGCTTTATATACCATGGACGTGCCAGTAGGCAGTGCAGTAAGAGAGACATTTTAATACTGTATTTAGTGTATCTCCATCATATCCTTTTTTGTTTAGGTATTCAAATTGTCAAATGTAATAATGGGAAATCATTATTGATGAAATATTGAAATTAGTAAATTTTGAATATCCCACTAATATTCATAAATCTATCTAATTCAAATTTTTATATATTTAGCAGGGTTCTACTATTGGATTCACTCAGTGCTCGATGTCTCTCTTCACCTCATGCCATTCACACACTAAAGCCGTACTCCACCGACAAATCATCAAAGGAGTTGGAACCTCCGCAGGAAGGTCCAATCAAATACACAACGTCCAAGGCGCATAGTCACAGCTCGTATGACACATTTCTCAATTCCGAGGATTCGGTTCCCTACTATCAGTCATTTGTTGTCTTATCCAGCATTGCTGTCTTTCTAATCTACTTCCTGGTTCTTAGGGAAGAAAATGATCTGGATGAAGAATTGGGTAAAACTTTATATGAAAAGATTCCTGGACTGGAAGAAGAGACGAGGAAGGCTCAGGCGCTCAATCAACGGGAGAGTGACTTCAAGGGTGTCTCGATTGATATTCGTACAAGAAAACAGTGAAAACTTTTGTATTAGAAAAGCAAATTGGCTCATTAATTGCAATTTAAAAATTGGTTTAGAGAATTGATAAAAAGTTTTGTGTGATACCGTCAGATTTCTGCAAAACGGGTTAATTATGGCTTCAAGGTTATGTCAATATTTAAATTTTTCAATGGTGGTGGGACTGTGAATAAAATAATGCAATTAGTAATTAATTTGGCACTACTGTTTCTAAGGGACAATAGTCTGTTTTACTGCTTTGAAGTGCTGTCTGGAGCTTATCTTCACTTCCTGGAATTTTCACTGACTCTAGTAATATCATTTGAATTGAGTAGTGTGCTATGCTTTTTCACTTCGTTCCTTATACCTGCTGCCTGTCCATGAAATGTTTTACTTATATAATAAAAGTTTGAGTTTTTTATACTTAGAATTTGCTAGCAATAATAAATTCAATTGATATTAAGCTAGCATGGTAAGCTATTATATAATAACCCCTGCTACATTTTGGTAAGAATGCCGTGCTATTCCCATATATTATGCAATTGCATTTCATCAGTTTGCAAATTTAATGTAACGAAGTTTTAATTTTGTATGCCTTTGACTGGTGATGATACAACTTTAAACAAATTATTGAGCCATCATTCACTTTCACGTGTTGATGTAACCAGAAAGTATTCGATGTATACACGGATTTAGCACTAAATCAGTATTGCACATTGTATTGCACAGCTGTGTATTCTATGAAGCCAAGTAATTGCTTTCTGACGCAGTAGCCTATTCAGTACAGTAGAATGTCTTAATAGCGTAGGGGTAACGTCATGAAGTTTTTAAATGACAGATCCTGAGCTGAATTGAACCCTTATGGGTTCGAATCCCAGCCGCGCCGATCTGAGAGTTGAATCTGGAACACTCACAGGACTGGTTATACAAAAAATGGTCTAAATTGCCTAACGGAATATAACTATTACAGCTTCATTTAATAAGTTCTTTATTATTAGGTTTATTACAATGTACAAGTCAGTAGCGTGTTAACCTGATCACTCTGTGATGGGTTGTTGACTATGTTAGCGTATGACTGAAAACTTTCTGAATATTGAAAGTATTTTCGGAAGAACAATAACTGGAGTGCTGCTATTATCCATGACAATATTGAGCTATATGAAGCCAAATCCAAACCGGTGAGCAGAGTGTGGAGGCTATGGAAGATGCCAACCAAAATCCAGACCCTTTGTTTAATTTTGCTTGTAGGCCCGGATTTGGTTCAGTACTCTATCTCGGGCAATAACAGAACTACTAATAAAGACAATTGAGCATAGGTAGCACGCATTGAAATTTGGAATGAAGATGTGCATACGTGCACTTTGTAAGTTTTCATAGAACACAGCTACATATCGGATAGTAATATATATTTTAGTTTTTTAAATAGTTTTTTAAGTTTAATGATGGATTGTTCTTTTTGTTAAATATTACTTTTTTGAGGTGGGGGTAAAATATAGATAGTACTATAGTATTATTTAAAATTCGTTTATTACATAAATCTGACATATCGCATAAAACTTACACACCTAGCCTAGTTACTACATTAAGGTTGAAATAGCTATCAGCAAAAGGCTTACATTTGTACAAGGCTTATATTGGTATTTTACACTGTTACATTGCTTTGGTTCACTGCAAAGATCTTTAAAATAAGGTTTTTCTTTATTCTGTGGTTCACGTGTTGCACAAGGCTTATCGCTTACATTTGTAATATCGATTCATTAATTATTATTATTATTATTTATCAATAATTGATTTATGTAATATTTGAATGTCTCAATAGCGTAAGGGTAACATCATGAAGTTTTAAGTGACAGATCTTGAGGTGAATTGAACCCTCGTGAGTTCAAATCCCAGTAGCGCTGATCTGATAATAAAATCTCGGACATTCACTGGACTGGTTACACAGAAAATGGTATAAATTGCCTAACGGATAAATCATGTGGTACTAAAAGTGATAGATATCAACGTAGTTGATCATTTCACTATAATGCGTGTTTACTTTTACTTTACATCGCTACTGTGGGCCTATAATTAGCAAAAAAATTGGCGTAGAGATTTGTTGTCGTTCATGGCCACACTTAACATTTAAAAACTTTTGGCATTGGTGACACTGTCATTCAATGTTTACATGAATAAGTACATAAATATTTGTATATGTTTTTTCTGTAAAACCCTTATTTGCCTAATTCATGTAATCTATTCGGCGGAAATACTATTTCCGCGTGCATCCGAGTCTCCCTATATCAGAAAATACGAAACTGCGTGATTTGACGCTTTGAAACACGCTAGATAATTGGTAACAAGTCTTTTTGTTTATACATTTCTTTATGAGGTCATTAAAGAATAAAGCTTATAAGTTTGTAAAGATTGAGGTAACAATTATGTAATGTAATTTGACAAAACTATTAATCTTAGATCATTCGTTTGATAAATGTGATAAAGTGCTTGACTGGATTATAGATTTTACTGTGATGTTTTTGTATTGGACTCTTGCATCCTGTAATGATTTCAAATAGGGACACTAATGATAATAATCCATTCGCAAAAATATTATATATTTAAAAAAAATATTTTAAATAGTATTAGTTGATTGTGAAACATTGTTCAAAAAATGCTTAATTGAAAAATTCTATTGTAATTCTAATCTATTTGTAGTTTAGGAACAATGGCTCGGTTTGGTAGAGAGAGATCTGAAGTTAGTGTTGTCATCAAGTACTTGGTGTTTGGTTTCAATGTCGTCTTTTGGGTAAGCACTTTTGTTTTTCTCTAAGATGTTTCTAAAGCTATTAACTTAAACATAATGGCACACTTGGTCAGGAAGCACTGATGCTTGTTTAAGACCTATTTTCATTGACATTGACATGTTATTTTTTATTTCTAAAAATATACTGCTATGCAATATACTTTTCAGTATCTTTGCAGTTTTAATATCATCATTGGATGTGAGTTATTACCTAGTCAATTCCACACTTGCAGGCCTTCTGGTCTATTTCTGACCATCTCAAGTTTGATTTCTAGAACTATTTATCATACTTGTTACATGGAAACCTTTGTTAAAAGTAATGCTAACATACATTTAGATTGCATATATTCATATTCACATTGAGCCAATATTTTATGTAGTTTTAGTCTTTTAGATGATCTATGATCTATATCTATCTAAGTTATTTTACGTAGTTTTAGATGATCTAAGATCTACCTAAGTTATTATACGTAGTTTTAGATGAGCTATATCTATCTAAGTTATTATACGTAGTTTTAGATGATCTATATCTATCTAAGTTATTTTAAGTAGTTTTAGATGAGCTATATCTATCTAAGTTATTTTACGTAGTTTTAGATGATCTATGATCTATCTAAGTTATTTTGCCGACTCGTCTTCATTTGACTTGTAGCCATGTTGGTTTGTAGTTGCTGGGCGGAGCTATGCTGGCGGTAGGTCTGTGGGCGTGGACGGAAAAGGACATGTTTCAGAACCTGAGCAAGCTCAGTCAGATACCTCTAGACCCGGCTCTACTTCTCATAATGTCTGGCACAATGGTCTTCATCATCGGCTTCACAGGATGCATCGGAGCTCTGCGTGAAAACACCGGTCTACTGCTCATTGTACGTCACAGCTTTCTGCTAGTTCTTTACTCGTCTAAATGTAGAAACTTTCACTAGTTCTTTAGTTGTCTGAAAGTAGAAACTTTCACTAGTTCTTTAGTTGTCTAAATGTAGAAACTTTCACTAGTGCTTTACTCGTCCAAATGTAGAAAATTTCACTAGTTACTTGTCTAATTGTAGAAACTTTCACTAGTTCTGTAACCGTCTAAAAGTAGAAACTTTCACTAGTTCTTTAGTTGTCTAAAAGTAGAAATATTCACTAGTTCTTTGCTCATCCAAATGTAAAAACATTCACTAGTTCTTTACTCGTCTAAAGGCAGAAACTTTCCAAATGTGAAATATGGTAATTTGTGATAATTTGTTCCCTTAATTGAAATTGATATGTGCTAATTTTGGTAGTTGTTCCCTATATAATATTTGAATATCACTTGTAAATTGCGATAGTGTACTGTGGAGCTGGATGAACCGAGTGCTTTACTAAATTACTGCATCCATCGATACAGTATTTTATGGGATGTAAAGTATTGAATCTTCTCAGTGTATTGTACGTTTGTTGTACTAAACATACTGGTATTTTATAGCTGCACTTGTACGATATGAATAAATTTTGTAAAAATGTAAACTTTATTTTAAATTATTAGATTATTTAATAGATCTATGCAAATTTTATAGGCAAATAACTGTGCTTTATTAAGCACTGAGATAAATATTTGTTGACTAAGCAGGATTTGAGTTCAAAATAAAAATTTGTCTAATTATATATTTTTGACCCAATTGTTTGCAATCTTTCTTGTTCATGTTGGCTTATGAAGCATTGTTCTTTCTTATCTTCTCATTTTGTCGCTAATATAGACAGACCTATATTTCAAGGCTATCATCAGAAACTGCTAGTTTAAATAAAGTATTTTTTAGTCTTGTTATAGCAATAAATTATTAATTTGTTTCAAAATCATAGAATTATTTTTAACATTTAGTATGGTAATTAATGGTCTATCTACATAGTACTGTATTATATTATTGTTCTATTGTTGCTACTGTTACGTAGTACTGCGTGTGTGTTGGATTGATATTCTTTGGTGAGTTGGCGGCTGGTGTCATAATATTCGTCTACAAGGAATGGGTAAGAGTTTGATTGTTGTACTGTTTTATTCTTTTGATTTTAATTACTATGTGCAATACATTTTGATCTCGTATTACTAATTTAGGAAACTTCTTGAAAGCCAGTTATAACAAGTTTGTTTAAATTTAAAGAAATATAGTTGTCATTTGTGTTAAAATATTTGTGTAACTTTTGAATTAGTTTAATACTTGTTTATTTGTATTTAATTCTAATTAAATACAAATAAATTTAATAAATTAATAATTTAATAATTTTTAAATAGTAATTAAAATAGTAATCAAAATAATAATAATTTTAATAATAATATTTAATTTTAATTTTTAAATAAATTTATTTATTTATTTAGTAATAATTAATTTAATAATTGTAGTTAATTTAAAAAAAAATTAATTTCTTTTAATTCTATTTCTTATTTGTATTTTATTTGTATTTTATTTACTTTTCTTCTATCTCTGACAATTGATGTTTTGATACAAAAAATTTAATATTAAACCATTGCTAATTGCTTTAAGAAGAATGCTAGATGTTTGAAATTTATTGCTTAGTATTTCATTTAAAATTAAAAAAAAAAAAAAAATCGGTTTTGCTAATATTTTCTGTAATAAACAACAGTATTTATGAAATTTATAAATATATAATTAATACTTTTAATTAATGTAGTTTTCTTTGACTTAGTTGTCTAGACTGAGTGACAATGTTTAGGTGAAGGATCAGATAAAGACTCAGTTAAAGACTATGATAGTTCAGTATAGGGATGATCCTGATCTACAGAATCTCATCGACTGGGTTCAGGAAGAGTGGGTAAGTGAGCTCGAGGTTTTGAGCTATGTCAAGTTGATAACATATTTCTCTTTCTGCTCTGCATTTCTTCACTGCTCTTGATCTTTGTTCTTTTCTACAAAACTTCACGTCTACACTATTTATTAAGCATTTGGATAAGAACAAATCAACTAGTGGTCAGTGAAATAATCAAGAAAAAAAGAATGCAGTGGGTTGGATATGTTATGCGTATGGAAAATAACAGAAATCCTCGAAAGATATTTAACCATAAAGCAGATGGCAAAGAGAACAGTGGGTCGACCTAAAAGAAGATGGAAGGATTGCCTCGAAGAAGACTTGAAGGCTGCTGGAGTTAGCATTTATGGAAGAACAGAAGGAAGAAAAAGAATGCACTTTGAGTAATTGGCAACCAATAGAGTTTTTGTGGAGGAACATCATAGTGAAATCTTTGGCTGGAACCAGCCCCAGGGTGATCTCATAACATGAAATGACACTATTTATAATATCATTTACTATATAATTTATTATATAGTAAAAGTATATAATAAATTAGTAGTAGAAAAGAAGTATTAACAAAAAGTCTAAAGAAAGACTTGAAGATAAAGATAGTGAAAACTTTGGTTTGGACCACGCTATTGTATGGATGTGAAACATGGACCTTAAGGAAGGAAGATATTAGGAAACTGGAGGCATTGGAAATGTGGATTTGGAGAAGAATGGAGAGGATTAGCTGGACTCAAAAGGTTACAAATGAGGAAGTCCTGGAGAGCGTTGGCACAGATAGACAGTTGATAAATGTATTAAGAAATAGGAAGAAGAGATGGATAGGACACATTCTACGGGGGAAGGTCTATTAAAATAGGTCATAGAAGTAGAATGGAAGGAAAAAGAGGCAGGGGCAGGCCGAGATTAGGTATGTTAGATGATTTAAAGACCCACTCATATGTGGAAATGAAGAGAAAGGCGGAAGACAGAGAAGCGTGGAGGCGTTATGTACCATGGACCTGCCAGTAGGCAGTGCACTAAGAGAGAGAGAGAGAGATATAATTTATACTATTGATAAAATATCTTTAACGTGCTGTTGTTAAATAGGTCAGATTACTGCAGCCTACTTGTGAGTATACTGATAATAATCTGTACTGTTGAGAAGTATTGCCGTATGGAAGTCTTATGCTATGCCTGACAGTTGGGTGCTTTATATCGAAGATATGATTTCGTTTTTATTTTAAATATCTTAGTTCAAACTGTACTTTTCTAATTGTACTGCTATACTAGCTTCTTGCCTATTTGGTACAATGACGCTGTTCTATCATATGTTTCTGCAGTTAAAGTGTTGTTAACTGGTACAATGACGCTGTTCTATCATATGTTTCTGCAGTTAAAGTGTTGTTAACTGGTACAATGATGCCATTCTATCATATGTTTCTTTAGTTAAAGTGTTGTTATCTGGTACAATGATGCCATTCTATCATATGTTTCTGCAGTTAAAGTGTTGTGGGGTGGAAGGCTATAAAGACTGGGACCTCAATGTGTATTTTAACTGTACATCACCGAGCAGGGAGGCTTGTGGAGTCCCTTTCTCATGTTGTCGACCCCTTGCTAATGTAAGTGCTCAGTTTAAATCTCTTTTTATTCTAAGAATTTTTCCTGGCTAATTTTCCTGTTTATTTTATTTTATTTTATTTTACGCATGATTACTAGGCATCAGTTACTTAGATATGCCAGTGAGGTCATTTGTTGGCTTATCTGGATTTGAGCTATGACTTATCTATAATGTTTATTCATATTTTCGGAAGCATACCTCTATAACTACGTAAAGCCAGTCAACGGAGATACAATGTGGCTGGAGCCAGTGGCGATGTCGTTAAGATACTTGACCGCGGATCAGTATGTGCGGGGTTTAAAGCCTGGGCTTGTCCGTCACTGACATCGCTTTCGAGTGAGGAAACTGACGTTAATATTAGCTTTTTTACCAAAAGATGGTAATGGAACACTATTTTGGGAAGCCCAATGTAGAATGGCACGTACTACTAATTGCTGTACTTGTGTCTATTAATTGCTCTGATGAGTTGTTTTTTGCGTTTTGTTATAACTTTGTGTATGTTGGTTGTTTAGGAGGTCATTAAGAACTGGCAGTGCGGATATGATGCCAGGAAGGTTGGTGCTTTTTTTCTCTATATGATAGCTATATATGGAAACAATTGAATTGAATCATGTTTATTTCACTTTAGGCTACATCATATGCAAAAAATACATGAAAAAATACAAGATAAAATGAAAAAGGACACAAACGCCACGAAAGCACTGACATGTGCCCTAAACAAACGTAGCCAAAATAAACCGTATAAAGTAGTTAAAAGCTTACACCGCATCAAGACATTCAATCCAGCATATTGCTACATACTTCACAATACCCTTGCACATTAGCATAAAAGCATACATTCTATTTTTAATATTTATCCTTGGGATTGCAACATGCTGAGAATAATTATTAGTATTTATAATTATAATATTATTTTAACTCAAAAAAAATCTACATCAATTTGTCACTGTATTGTAATGACGTTTTAGAGGCACCAATCGATATGATTGTAGGCTTTTCTGGCATTTTATATTTAGTCCTCAGAATGATTAAGTGTATCTGTTCCTTACACAACTTTGATTTGCAGCTGTGTAAGATATGCAAGATTGAGTTTTTACACCATTATTGCCTGTGAACACGTTAACACCATGTAAACATTTAAGAATTTAAACATGTTATTGACGGACCTGTGTTTGTACTCATGTAACTAAAACAAAAATAAAGAAAGTTGTATGACGAAAGGCAAATGACATATCCATTATTCCAAGTAGAAATGATCTCAGCCTCATCTTTATTGAGTGCAATAAATGCCACACAATACATTTAATGTTTCGTCGCAAATATGGGTATCTTTGCTTATTATTACTATTGAACTCTTTTTGTAAAGTAGTCTCGAACACAGAGTTAGGCCATGACACTGTTATATAAATTTTCGTTGTTAATAATATCGCAGCAAAGTGACCCCAGCAATGTAATATACACATCAGGCTGCATAGATCAGGGAGAAGTCTGGGTAAATCACAATCTTATTCCTGTTGCTGGAGTGTTCATAGGCCTTGCTCTTGTCCAGGTATGTGTTTATTTATTGACTAATTAATTGGCTGGAGGCAGTGGCGAAGTCGGTATGATACTCGACCGTGGATCAGTTTGTGCAGGGATCAAATCCTGGGCTCGCCCTTCACTGACATCACTTGCGAGTGAGGAAACTGAAGTTAACCTTAGATTTAATTTATATTTAATACTAATATGGAATAATTGCTGCAGAACAGCGTGTTATATTTACCAGAAATATTTGTAGATATTGCAGAGATACTGAACAGATTAAAGCAGATTTTTATCATTCCTTATTTGATCTGAATGTTAGACCATTGACGGGGGAGAGATAGGACCTTTGATACATTGGCAAGATGCTGAATGATTTGGCATCAACAAAACTAGGCAGAGTAATATTATTATGTATATTTATCTTTTACAATTGGTCCTTCGCTGATGGTGCTAGTTTCATATTGTATCATATACTCCTTATAAGACTAAGGCCAATGTTAACGTCAGTATCTTCATTCGAAAGCGATGTCAGTGACGGGCGAGCCTAGGATTTGAACCCCGCACATACTGATCCGCGGTCGAAAATCTTACCGACATCGCCAGTGGCTCTAGCCGTGATTACATGGACTATTCTAAGTGATTAAATGAAGTATTTATTTACTAAGTGTATTTATATTTTCTTTAAAAAGTGTATTTATTTACTCGTAATATATGTACTAATGAGAGTTGCGGCTGCTCTTCTTGGGAAATCCTAGCTAAGACGAAGCTCATGTGCGTATAGGATTGGGACTACCAAATGTAAATAAATAAGTGTATTTATTTGCTCGTTATTTACAATTTTATAAATTTCAGATTCTAGGAATCTGTTTCGCACAGAATCTACGCAGCGACATATTTGCACAGAAGGCTCGATGGATACGGTACTCCAACGAGATGTAGTCAGGATTCTCCGTATTATCTCTTGTACAGTAAAACTGTTTTGCATTTTGCCATCTCTGATATTATATAATTCATCGTATAGTCTTAAGAGTGTGTGTTGCTTCGAATGCTGTTCAGGTCCTTTGCTTGCATTATGGAAGGAATAAGAAAATCATTTTAATATTTTGGTTTACTGTTTAACTATAGTTATTCTGACACCTGGGAGAGGAAACTGGGGCTTATGAATCTTGTGTTATGTTATGTCTATATGCTTGTAGAATCAGTATGACTAATGGTATTCATGTGGACGATCTATAATTGGATCTGAAGAATAAGAACTCTATGTTACCTAATATTTCTATTTATAGCTTACAGATAACGTAATTAAAAGCAGTATCTGCATTTATTGTATCGCGTGTGTACAACGGATTTAAATTGTGATAGTCTCTGGCTGGAGCCAGTGGCGAAGTCGGTTAGACATTCGACCGCGGATCAGTATGTGCGGGGTTCAAAACCTATTCTCACCCGTCACTGACATTGCTTTCGAGTGAGGAAACTGACGTTAACCTTAGCTTTACCAGCTTTAATCAGCAAATGTTCATTGTGAAAGAGTTGCTACTGACAGATACCGACTGATGAATGATGCTGTATTCATTGATTCGATATTCATTGATATTGATATTCATTGATATTGATATTCATTGATATTGATATTCATTGATATTGATATTCATTGATATTGATATTCATTGATATTGATATTCATTGATATTGATATTCATTGATATTGATATTCATTGATATTGATATTCATTGATATTGATATTCATTGATATTGATATTCATTGATATTGATATTCATTGATATTGATATTCATTGATATTGATATTCATTGATATTGATATTCATTGAATGATGCCGTATGATCCGTATTCATTGTGAAAAGTTCAGCGTCTAGGATCCTTTTGTTCCTGAAATACATGAAGTTAATCAAAGGCTATCTGTCCTACGATGTGGTCGTCACCGTCTATCTCTCTCTCTCTCTCTTAGTGCACTGCCTACTGGCAGGTCCATGGCATATAACGCCTCCACTCTTCTCTGTCTTCTGCTTTCCTCTTCATGTTCAACATACCTAATCTCACCGTCTGTATAGAATAGCAAATCATTCACTATGTGGGTCACCATGGTTACCTTCAAAATCTTCTGTAGTAGTCACCCACCCTCACTAAATAATATAATTGAAATTTCATAATACCATATCTTGTTTTTATTCTGTATTGTGCGCACTATAAGAAGAGTTTACTGGAATGTGTATGTTACTTGATCATGCTGACTTTATTGGCTCAATCAAAGCAGCCGCCTGATATTAAACCACCAGAAGTTTTTTACGCTTCCAGCGATAAACTGTCTACTTTGCTAACTTCCTTATTCCACGCTTGTTTTGTTTGTGCGTACCACATCAGCTGTGCTAACGATTTGTTTGTCCAGATATAATGCCAAATATTTGTTCAGTTTTCTATTTGAAACATATGGTTTATGCAAAATATATTAACTATTTCGTTGTTTTGTGCGACATATTGTTATTTTAGTTTATCTTGGAAAGTAAGTTTGAATGTTTGATGATATTAAAATTTGTTAACTATTGTGTGAATTTATTGATTTTGAGGAGGAAATTGTGTTGCAGCAGTTTTCTGTCAGAAATTGTTCACATTTCTGCCAGGTTTGCCGATTTATTAAGCCATCTGATGTCAATGAAGCTCTTTATGCATTTAGTAAATTTAAATAGAAGCTTTAAGTTATTAAGCTCAATTTTTAGCTTAGTTTGCTAAATTTTAATTGCTGCATCGATAGTTGTTATTTACTATGCAATTAAGATTGGCTTCTATTTTCTTAATGGAATAAAATATTACAATTGTTCTTCGACTTTATAATGTTTTACATAATATGGTTATGCTGCGCATGCATGATTTGAATATGATCTGTGACTGAGAAGAATTTATAGACATTTAGAACTAATTGTTTTCACAAGATGCTTCTTATCGTATTCAATTGTTTGAATACAATTGTATTGTATACTTTTCACGATATACTTCGTATTGTACGATTCTCTTTCAAGTGAATAGTATGGAGTATTATAACTGATGTGATATAGTAAAGGGTTTAGTGGAATGGGCAATGAATATTTAGCACTACTCAGTAATTATCATGGCTAGAGGCAGTGACAATGTCGGTAAGATATTCGACCGCGGATCAGTGTTTGCGGGGTTCAAATCCTGGAATCGCCCGTCACTGGCATCGCGTACGAGTGGGGAAACTGACGTTAACATTAGCTTTTTTATGCTTACTATGAGCCCCAGTGTAGCAGTGTTTTTTGGAACGCTAAAATGTAGAGATATATTTCATTTAATTGGTATTTATTGCACTAGTCAAAATCTAAGTCAGTAATTGTAAGTACACCTCACTAATGAGATTAGCGTATATTTTCACACTGTATGGATATTATCAGAAACCGTTTTGGGGAGATTGAAATAAGTTATAGGATTTTCTTGACTTGTTCTCACTATAAATGACTGCAGTAACGTGTATACATTGCTTATATATTTTATGCAGTTGTCTAGGATGTAGTTGTGTATATAGGTGTAGGATATGTAAGCCTGATATACTTAGGTTGTAAAGGTGGCCTCGGGTTTTATGTACAAATTAGTATTAGAATACATAATGCACTATTTGAATTTGATTACTCTCTTAACATAACTTTTTGTGGTGAATTTTTATTTTGTGCATTACAGAAGCACTGAATTAGAGATTCATTTCAGTAGCAAATGGTTGTATATACGTGTTGATTATATTTAGTCATATATTCTTTGTTCCCTTTGCATTCTTTGCATTCTTTGTTCCCCAAGTCTTATGTTATTAGAGTTGTTAAGTGCATTTGAAAAATCGCATTTCAAGTTGGAGTGACAATGACTACTCAATTGTGATTGGTTTATCTGGAAGAAGGCATGTCTCAATGTCTATAACTGTTTGTGTGTGTGTGTGTTTGTTTGTGTAAGTTTTTAAATGTTTAGTTACAAACATGTCTGTGTTTGATAGTTTTTGTAATGGACTGTATATGTATTGTTTGTAACTGGTAGCGTACATTTGCCAAACATTAATGCACTATATGATTTTAGAGATCAGTTCTTAAAACTTATAGTGACAAATATTATTATATTTTCTCGATATTAAGCGTTAGTATAACTGATTGTGATAAATAGTGCTTTTTATTTCTTTAACTTAGAGGTCTAGAAAATGTCGTGTTTGCTTCATTATATACAAGTAGCCATTCAGTGTAATTTGAAACTCGTAATAAGCTACTCTGGGACTCGTAATTACGTATTACTTATTATTATTATTATTATTATTATTTAATTGCCCTGGGCTGTATAAAGCCCTGGGCTAAAATATAAGATAAAAAAGGACTTCATTTGATTAAAAGAAAGATGAAAAAATATTTAAAATAGTTCCTCTACGCTCTGGGAGGCCGCATTCGCCAATGTGCCACGAATGCATACAGCATTAAATCGCTGGAGTGCGATAGATAGGCGCTGCCATAGAAAGGCTTTTTCACGCTGGTCGCCTGTAATGGCACCGGTTCTCCTGCCCAATTTGTTTAAGAAGTCAGACGCGGCAGAGTTGATGGGGCCCAATGTCTCAAAAGCAATCGGCAGGAAGATGTAGCTGTTAGAGACTGCGGCATATTTAAGTGTCTTCCTATTGGCAGCGGCTTCAGCAGCTGAGCCAGCAGCAGCGCATGAAAGGCTGAGATTGCTTGCTGAGAATGTGTCTGTCACAGTGACATCCCAGCTGATACACTTGCCTTCTGCCAAGGAATTTGAGATACACCGTCCGGTCGTTTCCCATCCGAGCGGCTCAATCCCTGGGGCTCTTTTATGGCCGGAATATTTGCGCGAGCTAGAGCACGCCATACCAGATCATTCAGATACTGGTGTCTGCCGATTCTGCCAGCGCTCCGCATGCACGAAAGGCCGTGAGTGCCCAGAGCATTGACCGCACAGACACAGTTGTGTGGCTCACAAAGCGTAGAGCCCAGCCGAAGACCAACCGCCACTCTACTCTACTCGATTATTATTATTGTTATTGGGACTCCTAATTACTTATTAACTTAGCTTTTATTATGGCCCTGATCTATTTATTCCTTTATCACATTCCTATTCTTGTCCTTAATCTTATTCTTATCTTGTTTATCGTATTTTTATCCTTGATAAATGTAGTCCCTGACCTGAGATATTGACATTAAATCATAAGTACTTATTAACTAAGCTTCTATTATTTCCCTGATATCATTGAACTTTGTTACCCATATTGTAGCAAATGTATTCTTGCTTTATTCAAACTCTTCGCGAATCTACTGGTTGAATGTGTACGTCTGTTTGTCTTTGTCACTGTATCTCTATGTATACTCAATGTCTCTCTAAGTATACCCTTTCTATTTCTTTGTATCTCTATGTATGTACAAGAAACGCCAATGTTAAACTGACTTCTTATGTAAAAAAGAGAGATAGAACATTTTAATAGACTAGCTAATAGTGGTTGAAAGGTGTATTGTTATAAATATCAACATCGCAATTAGTCAAATTAATTGCTTTAATCTGTATGTCTAATTGCTTTAATATGTATGTCTATTTCATCTAATATTGGTTCGCAATTCTTGTTTGCTCTGAAAAATGTAATTTGTTGTTATTTTTTTAAAGTCAATTTCACATTATTGCTTTTTTAGTATTCTTGCTGTGAAAAATCTTAATGGAAGTTTAAAATTTAAAACGCCTAGTTTACATGTACAGGTATCGCTAATTCGATTTATCCCTTAACATTGTATAGCTACATACGATCTAGCTATTAAATGGAATGAACAAATTGTAATATTGTTGTAAGCAAGATCTGTGCTGATCTGGGATTTGTAAAGTGTCTTTGATGATATTAATTCAATATAATTAAGCTGATACTGATAAAATATTGTTCTTTCATTTTCTTAGATTGTATTTTTAATAATAATAATAGTAATAGTCATAATAATAATATTAATAATAATAATAATAGTAATAGGTAATTAGAGTAATCGTTTTAAACTAAACTCTTGAGTTATTTACACCTAGGTATTTAAAAAATATTATGATGGTTGAATTTCGGAAATTTTTGAGATCGCGTTCACTTTGCCTTGCTAGCTAATTTGTGGACCACCATTTTTAACTTTTAGTACTTCGTCGATTAGGGTATTACTACCGTAGCTGCATTTATTTTATAGTTTCAGTTAATCCACACAAACACGCATTTTCTGCTAATTAGGTGTATTTATTCATTCAAATATCAATACGTCATGTAAATAGTCACTGTAATCCTTCAAACTGCCTTAGAAATCATCTGCGCTCTCGCCTACCTGCATTCACCCAAGTAGATTTGTATGCTAGTAAGAATTCTACAGGATTAACTAAAGAACCAGATTATTAGGAATGCCCCAGTATTTGTTGAATTAATCATAATGAAGTCTTTTCAGGGTGAAAATGTTTTTTAAAAATAAAATATCTAATGCCATATTAAACAAGGGAAAGTTATATCTGTTACTAAAGTCTCTTTTAAAGTAGATTGTGATTGTGTGCTGTCGTGAAGCGATTCTTTGTCCTGCACACTGAAACATAAAAAGAGAAGAGTAATAAGAACACAAAGCAATATATAAAAGCAGTCAGGCCTACAGTTAATATTTTGTCTTTAAAATGTTACAATAGAATTCGGCATTCAATAATTCTAACAGTATGGCGAATATAGGCGTTGTAAGTGTAATATCGTTCATTTCGTGTGAGATTTCGTAGGCGATTCATTGACAGATAAATCTGATAGGATATATACTGCTGGAATTGTGTAATAATTAAGACTTTTCCATTCAAAATAGAAATTACTCATAGTCAGTGTCTTACAGTCAATTCGAAGGCTTATTAGTTAGACGTAAGAACGTCTGCTTTTTCTTTTTGACACATTACAAACTGTTTGTAAATTGAATGCTAAATAAAATTAAGTATATTTACCGAAATATTGTGCAGAAGCTAGTTTCACTTTACGATGTGGAAGTCCTCGTCTGTCTCTGCAATAAATGACATAATTAAGTAGATATAATTAATCTACTTAATTATTTATAAGTATGAACAAAAACAAAATTATTTATAAGTATAAACAGTAAGTAATCTACTTACTGTTTATAAGTAATCTGCCGATTACTTATAAACATTGCATAATGTAATAGCTTAATGCTTTAATATTTTACCAAATTTAAAATTATTAGTCACCAATTGCTAATTGATACAAATTAATTAACAGTCGCTGGTAACGGATTTATGTAATGATATTTAAAATTGTCATCGGACTGATCAATTTGAGTCAGATATTCTAAGAATACTGCGGATAATCAGCAATGATGCATTTGAATGAAAAATGCATACGATTGCGTATGAATAAACAACCTGAAGAAAACTAGAAAATACTATATCTCTTGAATGAGTTTTGAAAAATTTGGACTGAGCCAGTGGTATGATTGGTTCAGTGTCTGACTGCAGCTCAGTAGGTGCAGTGTTCAAATCTACTGCTATTCCTGTAACTGACAGGCCTGAAGACAGAAAACTGTCATTAAGCAATGCTGTATTCTCTCTCTGTCTTTTCATTCTCACTGCCAAGTGGGAGGTTCAACGTACATATTCATACTCAAAGTCTGATTTGTCGCTCCATAAGAGCACTCCTTAGATCAACAAGTTAATCCCTTCACAAAGTCTATGCCTTATTTATACCTTATGTAACCTATAGCTTGGGAAAAGTATGGCTTCTAAGGTGGTTTCCTGTTGCCTTTCTCAGTTAGATTACCATTTAATCCTAGGGGAAAATATTTCATGGTGAGGTGGGTCCCCTCTTGTCATCCTCAGCTCCTGCCTTAGTCGCCTTTTACGTACACGCAGCAGATTGTTTGCGGTTGCCCTATATTGCAGTGGTCCAACCACACCCGAGCGCAACACGGGGAAAGAAGAAGAAGAAGATGTGGACATGAAGTGGAAAGCAGAAGACAGAGAAGAGTGGAGGCGTTATATACCATGGACCTGCCAGCAGGCAGTGCATTAAGAGAGATTGCCAGTATATCAACCAGCCCACCACGTGTAATTAACAAATACCATTTATGGTTTATGGATAACCATGATGCCAATGAATACTCACCACGGTGACCTTGGTGGTACCACCGGCTCCACCAGTAGTGGTGGTGGTGCTGCTGGCACGACTCTTCGTACGAATTCTTGCCACGGCTTGTTCGGCTTGCTCAGCCCTCTCCTCGCTCTCCTCGAAGTCGTGCTGGACCTTGCGGTACTTGGCGAGGTTGATGGCGGCAATCTCCTCAGCTTCCTCCACCTGTCTCTTGAAGGTCTTGATCTTCTGGTTCAAAGCGTCGATCTGGGACTGAGAGCGCTCGTAGTTCTTGTGCTCCTCCTCAGCCTGGGTGGCCAGCTCCCTCAGACGATGCTCCTGCTTGCGCAGCAGCTTCTCAGTCTCAGAGTAGCGACGACCTTCGCTTTCCAGGTCCATCTCCAGCTCACGGATACGAGTCTCCAGCTTGGCGATGGTCTTCTTTCCTCCCTTGAGGGCTGAGGCCTCGGCCTCGTCCAGACGAGCCTGGAGGTCCTTGACCTGAGACTCGAGGGTACGGCGAAGTTTCTCGATCTGGCTGGCGTGATCTTGTTCATGACGAAGTTCCTCAGCGATGCGCGCAGCGTCAGCCATCGCCTTCTTGGCAGAGTCTTCAGCGGACTTGAGCTCGTTGGCAGAGTCTTCTAGCTCAGTCTAATAATACAGCAAATTATAAACTCTTAGAATGAGCCTAAGAAATTAAGTTACGCTGTTTAGTGATGCCTAAATCTAAGAAATTAGAAGTATTAATGTATATTAAGTAAAGGTATTGATTTTTCAAATTTTTATATATATTAAAGGTGTTGATTACATTTTACGTCTAAATGTGACGAATTGAGAATTTCTGGTTTCTATGTGAGAATTTATAGCCTATAATTTTAAAGTTTAAAATTGTTCTAAGCAGCTGGTCACATGGTTTCGATATCAATTAAATAACACAATTACAGTTCACACAATACGTCGTGAATATCAAAAAATAAAACGCGCAATTAGAGAATGATTTACAGCGCTAAGCAAGCCTACCAGGCTGGCAAGCAGTTAAATACTTTATTTAAAACTTTGTAAAGTTAAAGTGATAGCAATTCTAGCGCTTCTTATTGAATATTTAGAAGATCCTTTACGACATTTACCTGTAGACCCTGGATTTCGTTCTCGAGCTTTCTCTTGTGGGCGGAGAGAGAGGTGACATTGATTGACAGCTCTGATACCCTATCAGAAGCCTCGTGCAGCTCATTCTCAGCAGCTTTACGAGCACGCTCAGCTGACTCCAGCTGAGTCCTCAGCTCCTCCAGCTCTCCAGCCAGCACGATGGCTCTGCGCTCAGCGGCCAGGTGCTGCTCCTTGGCTTCATCACGGTGACGTGTCTCTGACTCCAGTGAGCTCTGGAGCTCCACAACCTGGGTCTGGAACTTCTTGGCGTTCTTGTCGGCCTCAGCGCGACCTCTGTTGGCGTTGTCCAGAGCAACCTCGAGCTCGTTGATGTCTTGTTCCAGCTTCTTCTTACCACGAAGAGCCTCAGCCTTGCCACGAGCCTCAGCCTCTAGGCTGGCCTGCATCGACTCCAAGGCCCTCTGGTGGTTCTTGCTGTAAACGATTAAATTAATTTAAATAATGAACCTCTGCTAAGAAACCCCAACATTTTACAAGTTTTACTTATAAAAGAGTTTTTTTGTTTAAGCGTGAAAAATTTAAAAATTATACACAAATTATTGTTAATGTTTCTTATCCGCATCATCTGGAGGAAATAACAGACAGACAGTAGCAAAGTACAACATGACAAGCACTTTTTTAAGCTAATACTGATACATGTATTCAAATGCATTATTCGAGCAATATCGTTAAGTAAACGTCATGATCTATAATCTGTTGTAAAGTCTATGATCTGTTGTTATATGTCTACCAGTAGATTTGTTAATTTAGATCAAATCTACAGCTATCTGCTTCCCATGAAACTGGAATTCAGTAATTCAATTCAGCTAACTTTACCAGCTGCTAGAAGGCAAATATAATAAAGGCATAGATGTCAAGAAAAGTCAAAGAAATGGCTTATAACTTATTGAAATTATTAAGAACGGTATTTAATCAATTATTAAAACTTTATAAGCATCAATTTAACGACTAACCTGCTTTAAATTTATCATGGGCTATATATCATATAAAGTTGACATACACTCATAGAATTACTTATTTATCATTTTATGGATGGAAAAAAGTATTTGAAAAAAAGAAATTTAATGATTTATAAAAATACTGAAAACACATATACAAGACCCTACCTCCTACCATTTCGATTAACAAATGAATTTATCCACATCTAACCGAGAGCTCTGGAATTCCTCATCTTTCTCAGCCAGACGTCTGTCGATGTCGGCACGGATGGCATTGACCTCTTGTTGGGCTCTGGCGACCTTGGCCTCCTCCTGCTCCAGAGCTCCCTCGGCTTCCTCGAGAGCAGCTTGCAGTTCCTCCTTCTCCATCTCCAGACGACGACGAAGTTTGTCTACCTCGTGGACGCTGCGGCCTCCCTCGCTCAGCTGATCAGTCAAGTCGTGGATCTCATCCGAGAGGTTCTTGTTCTCTCTCCTCACAGACTCGATGGTATCGCTGGATTCTTCCAGTTGGGCTCTCAGCTTATACACCTCAGCGGCGACGCTGCGGCTTTCCTTCTGGGACCTGTCGAGCTCTGCCTGGAGGTCAGCGACCTTGCGCTTCCACTCGTCGATGATCTTGTCGAATGAGCGCTGGCGCTTCTCGGCCTGGTTAGCGACTGCTGAAGTCTATTAATCAATCAATCAATCACTTGATTAAAGGTAAATAGGGACGAGAGAATATTCATGAAAATGTGTTTTATCGAAAAGTGGATAACATATTTGATTAAAATCTTTCAATGTTTACCCAGAAAAACTTTTAACGAACTTAACTAATATTCAATTCAAGAAACTCACCCTCTCAACTTCAACGCTCAGGTCCTCAACTTCGGCCCTCAGACGGTGGTTGACCTTCTCGAAGTTGGAGGCCTTGGTGAGGGCTGCCTCAAGCTGAGCTTCAGTCTCCTGCAGCTTGACTCCCAGCTTACGCTTGAGGTCATCCAGGATCTCTGAGCTCACTCCACCCTCTCCGCTGTCGAACTTCTTCTTCCAGACAGCTGCCTCGTTGTTGGCCTTGGCGACGAGTCTCTGAAGGTCAGAGCGGGCGCTCTGTTCCTCCTCCAACTGATCCCTGAGACCATCAGCATCGGCCTGGAGGTTACGTGCCTCACCCTGGAGCTTGAGGCGGATTCTGTTAAATGCACATCAAGCCGGTCACTAAAGAGATGTTTTATGATTAGAAATATATCAATTTGTTGAGTATTTAATCTACAAATATATTAGTTTTGTGTTGGCTGGACCCAATGTCAATGTCGGTAAGACATTCTATCGCGGATCAGTATGTGCAGGGTTCAAATCCTAGGCTCGCCCGTCACTGAGATCGCTTTCGAGTGAGGATACTGACGTTAACATTAGCTTTTTTAGCTTTTTTATAAATACTATATTATATATAGTACTTTTGACACCCCATCGTTAAACCGATATAAGTAAATCACCCCATCTTTAAACCGATATGTAGATATAAATCTACAAATATATCAGTGTTAATTGATGGTCTATGTAATTGTTTTTCATATTTTTTGTATTAAAATTTATTTCCATAGGAAGTTTGTATGCATCTATACTTAAGTATTGATCGCATTTATATTAACTACTTTACGTCTAACTCTCTATCAAGTTTAATTTTACTGTAATACGGACTCTTTTTTAACTTATCAATGAACAATACATTCCACAATTATGACGATTTATATTCTAACTCATATTCTTTGGTAAACAGGATTGTTTTCTAAAGGAATGGCGCCCCTGGCCAGTAAATTTTAGTCGAAGCTGAGGAAGGCATAGGGGTACGTCCCACCTCGTCATAAACAGAATCCCCCCAAGAATAATGGTATATCAAAAGGAATGTTATAGATGATTTAAAGATCCACTCGTATGTGGACGTGAAGAGGAAAACGGAAGATAGAGCAAAGTGGAGGCATTATATACAATGGACCTGCCAGTAAGCAGTGCACTAGGAGATATTCTACCTGTCTCACTGATCTACACAACTCACCTGTTCTCCTCCTCAAGGGCGCCCTTGGCCTCATCGAGGCTCTTGGCGAGGGCCTGCTTGGCCTTGGACAGCTGGTTGAGCTGACTCTCGGCCTCTTCGAGCTTGTGGGTGAGGTCAGCGCTCTCGGCCTGAGCACGGCTCTTAGAGTTGTTCAGCTCCTGGATGTCACGGTTAGCCTGATCCAGCTTAGACAGAGCTTCTGACAGCTGAGCTTCCAACTGCTTGGAGGTTCTGTCGGAGTTACCCTGCAATGATTTGTGTCAAATCGTTTAGTAAGTCAATTTGTTAACGTTTAATGTATTAGTTAAATAATATAATCAATCGATAAATCAACATATCCTTCAGTCACTGAGACGGGCGTATATAATTTCTTAAATTATTCAATGGAGCGAATTCTTATGTCTTCAGATCATCGTGACAGTTTTATATAGCATAACTGGTTGATTTAAAATACATAAAATACATATTTGCCAGAGCAGCTCGGTGTAAGAAGCAAAGTCAATTGCAAAAAAAATCCATCAACAGCAATTGATGCCTCTGAGACAAATAGGTCAACTATCTATGCAGTAATACGCTCGCAACTCCTACGCAACTCAGCTATTTATAAAATATTAATATTAGCGCATTCAATATAGTAGAATTGTTAACGTAGAAATTGTCAAAATGATTTAATATAGTAAAATTTTAAAGTAGAAGTTGTCTAAATGGTTTGTTAGAGTATTCAGGATAGTTACCTTGACCTTGCTGATCTGATCGATCTGACCTCTGAGGTCATCGGCCTCGGCCTTGAGTTGATTGCGCTCCTTCTCTGCCCTGAAACATTAAATGTTGTTGTTGCCAGAATTGTACAAATAAAATTAATTAAAATAAATCTACCACATTAGTAAATTGTCATCTTAATCTATACATTTTATATGTTTTCTAATATGTTATCTGATACATTTTCTGATAGACTGATGATATCTGATATGTTATCTGATATGTTATCTGATATATGATTTGATAGGCTGATGATATCTTATATGATATCTGATATATTCAAATCATTGCTAACACTGATATACAGTGTATAAATGATTTTAATGCTCACTTTTGCTTAGCCTTGTTGAGATGATCGAGTTGCTCTGAGAGCTCGTTGACTGAGTCCTGTTGTTTCTTCCTCAGAGCAGAGATCTGCGCCTCGTTCTGGATGTGGGCCTCCTCCATGTCCCTCCTCAGCTTCTGTAGCTCCGCCTCTCGCTTCTTGTTCACGTCGAGCTGCATTACGATACGATACGATTTAATACAATGCAATACGATATAATGCTATACAGTTCAATGCAAAATGATAAGATACGATACTATAAAAAGTTTTATTTAATTTTCAGAATAATAATAATAACACACATTATAGTGAAATGATCAACTATGTTGATATCTATCACTTTTAATACCACATGTTATATCCGTTAGGCAATTTAGTCTATTTTCCGCGTAGCCAGCCCAGTGAATGTCCGAGATTTTACTCTCAGATCAGCGCGGCTGGGAATCGAACCCACGAGAGTTCGATTCACCTCAGGGTCTGTCGTTTAAAACTTCATGATGTTATCTACACCTCTAACCATTGCGCTATTGAGACATTCAAAAGTCAGAGACGTACAACAAAATGTATTTCAATGAAGAAAGAGTATTTTTTCAGAACAAAAGAAATATGAGCGAAGAAATTAAAAAGCCATCTGATAAAAGTTTCATTGTGTCGATAATATGAAGTGAATTAATAACTAAAAGTAATTATAGAACAAATATAATATTTAAAATTTTAAATAATTAAAAGTCTCACCTGAGCAGCGGTGGCGCCACCTGCTTCATCCAACCTCTGGCTGAGGTCATCAAGTTCACTCTGCAGTTCCTTGCGACCCTTCTCAGCCTAAAACAGTCAATTATAAAATTCCTTTTCTATTAAAATATACTTTTCAATTCCATGTGTTTACTTCATTAAATAGACGATTTGGCTGTAGTATTCTTCAAGAATTTATAGAAAATATCGAGCTAAACAAGTTAAAACACAGATAAAGTAAATATCACCACATTATTTCACTTATTATCGTATTAATGTAGACGTCAGTTATACTTTCAGAAAAACTTACATTTACCCACAAATTAATACTAAAATTAAGATTTAATTATTAATTTTAAACTTTAAATAAATGTCGGAAGTGCCTTTAACATACTGAGCAAGAATTTCATACAATTGTATTTGTGAGGAGCAATTGTTTCATCTGAACTATTATTGACTATATAGGCAGAGTCTTCAGATATAGAGCTGTACGTTGCAGGTACAAACCTTGTTTCGGGCAGCGCGTTCAGCTTCGAGCTCTTCCTCGAGCTCAGCGATACGAGCCTGTCAGTCACAAATAGTAAAATTACAATTAATCAAAAAATAAAATAAAATAGTTTGCTATGATTCTGAGTCGCAAGCAATTTTACTCAGCCCGATCGCTATTGTAAGTCAATCATTACTATAGAATATTAATTCAATCTAGCAGTTACTTTAGACTAGTACAACTAAGTCAATGCCAAACTCCATTGTCTCCATTATGAAGTTATTTCCAAGAGTACTGTTTAAATATATCCCATGAACTAAGCAAATTCTCTAACAAGCCCCATTGAGTATAAGATAGCATCAGTTACAACACTGTTTCCTCCCGTTCTCTTTGTGTACACAGATTTGTATACTGTACATATTTTTAGAGAGATCTTAAAAGCAGATTGAAATTTGATAGGCATTGCAAATCTTGAGATGGCATTACCAACTTTCAATCTGAAATATCAGAAGATTTCTGGAAGAGCAAAGTCCAGTGAAAATGATCGATGGTTGGCACAAGTAGGACAAGAAGGGGACTTACCGTGAGTTCCTTGATCTTCTTCTGGAGCTGAGCCACTGTGTTCTGCTCAGCCTCGAGCTTAGATGTCAAGGCTCCCAGCTCACCGTCCTTCCTGCAAGGTCATATAGACTCAAGATTAACAATTAATTACCATTACGATTAAATAATTACTTGCATACATTTAGCAAATGATTATGCGTAAAAGTTAATATAAGATTATTTAGACTCGGTATGTTGACTACTGCTTGCTTAGAGACTATATTTTAATGCTTAAATACAAATAAATCGAAATATTTCATAGCACAAAAGAATAGTAATACGTTCTGCTTCATTTTCGTCTTCAAATAATAACGACGGCATCCACAGTTGAACACTAGTAGCATACAGTAGCATGTATAGTAGCATATACATGTATATATATATACATGTATATATATACATGTATATATATATATATATATGTACTATATACAATGTATATATATGCTATATAGATATATATATATATATATATATATATATATATATATATATATATATATAATATAGAGCATATATATAATATATAATATATAATAATATATATATAATATATATAATATACAATATATAATATATAGCATATATATATACAATGTATATACATATGCTATATATGATTTTATATATATATATATCATATATATAATATATATATGCACAGTATATATAATATAGTAGCATAAATATATATATTTATATATATAATATATATTTAATATAGTAGCATATACAATTATACATGTACATGTACATGTATTGTAGCATATATGCTATAGGCCCTATTTAAGAATTTCCAGCGCCAACCTCTTGACGGTGTCCTCCAGGCCTTGCTTGAGACGGTCAAGTTCCTCCAGAGCCTCCTGAGTCTGCTTCAGCTCTCCCTCCACCTTCCTCTTGGCCTTCTCCACATCAGCACGGACCTTCTTCTCGCGGTCCAAGTTGTCGTTACCCTATAAATGAATGAATGAAAGAATGAATGAATCAATCAATCAATCAAATAATCCTATAGAACTATCATTATCATTAGTATACAACCACGAATTACTATCGAAAATAGGTAGTAATAATAATATTTAGTAGTAATGTGCAAAAACTTATGATCCATTTGCAAACTAAATTTAAATAGCGGTAAATTTAAAATATTCACATTTAACTAACTCTCAGAATGCAACAATCTCTGTAATATTATTCCTTTATAATAAAATTTGTAATATCTAATTTAATTAAAAGTTTGTATTTTATGACTAATTAACGACGGCCGTTTCAACATATTAATTAATATATTGCACACAGAATAAGCGCAGATAAACTAAAGAGTTCTTTCTGGTAATGGTACCAATAACTTAATATGTACATCCAAATCTACAGATAAATGTTTGTGGAAGTTTAACACAATAACCAACCTCATCAATCTGGGCCTCAAGTTTCTGCTTGAGTTTGTTGAGGTGGTTGACCTTGTCCTCCTCTGCGGCAAGGTCAGTCTGAGTCTTCTTAATCGTCTCTTCCAGACTCTTCTTGTCCTTCTGCAGCTTGCCGATGTTCTCATCTTGACGAGCCATCTCCTCGTTCAGAGTACGAATCTGGTTGTCCTTGGTCTGCTTCTCTTGTTCCGCCTTCTGAAGGCTTAACTCTAGGTTCTCGGCCTTCTTCTGGACTTCCTCCACCTTATCCTCCAACTTCCTCTGTTTCTCACTCAAGACTTCGGAGTTGTTTTCGAATTCCGTCAGTTTCTCTTCAAGTTCCTTCACAGTTTCGTCTAGTTCACCCTTCTGGTTAACCAGCAGTTCCAGTTTCTCCTCCATATCTGCTGTGGTGCTCTCTCCAGCAGCCAGCTGGGCAGCGAAGTCTTCTTTCTGACGGGCCAGCACAACGTTCTGCTCCTCAAGCTCCTTGAACTTCTTCTGGAGCTTGGCCAGTTCTTCCTTTGTCTGCTCGAATTCCTCCTGCTGCTTCTTCATCTCGTCCTCAGCCTTGGCCTGGTTGAGAAGAGGCTTGACGCGGGTGTAGAGCTTCCACCACTGCCAGTTCTTCATCTGCATCCAGCGACGAATGTTGCGCTGAATCACGCTCAGAGCAACTCTGCAACAGCAGCAACAACAAGTTGCACAGAATAACTCTGCAGTAGCTACAACAACAAGTTGCTTAGAGACATTCTGTGCAGTAAATAAGAAAAAATAAACGCAACTGCGTATTTTGTCTGTATTGAAATGTAATCTAGCATGATTGCTGTCGCTTGTCTTTAATAAAGAAGAATAATTTTACCAAAATACTGACATTTAGGTAGGAGTAGTTGAGTCAGTTTACACATTGACTGTGAAGTAATTTTAAATAATTATAATCGAAAACATTTTCAAACTGAGTTTATATTAATGTCTGATATCTAAGGGTAGCAAATGCAACTTTATTGTGTAAGATTATGTTTTCTAACTAACATATATAAATACTACAAGAATGTAATTGTTTTAGAAATAATTCTTAAATGCCTTCGAGCATTATTATTAAAAGTTCTCTGCAGTAGATTCAAAATTCAGCAAAATAATATACTCTTTCAAGTTAAAAATAAGTCGAAATAACGACGTTATACACAATAAAGATTGAAATAGACTATCAAATTTGTCATATGATGAGTAAAATCAATATTTGCTGATGAACACTACTCAACAATAAAAATTGGATAACCTTAGTGCATTACCCTGTCACACAAAATTATTTTTAAATTTCAGAGATATCAGAGTCAATCTTCACACACCTCTGATCCTGGAGCTTGGTGTAGTTCTTGCGGATGAGGTATCCTCGGATTCTAGCCTGGAAGTTGGCAATGATCTTAGACAGACGTTCATCACGCATCTCCTCAAGCTGACCCAGGATACCGGCCTTGAAGAAGACCTTGGTGTGACCAATGCGGTACTGATCTCCAAGGTCAAGGGCAGCCAAGACCTTCTCTGAGGCCACCTTGCCATCAACGAATCCTGCTGGGATGGCGTTGGGAGCCAGGATGGAGTATCTGGGCAAAACATAAACACGCATTATAGTGAAATGATCAACTATGTTGATATCTATCACTTTTAGTACCGCCTGTTTAAACCGTTAGACAATTTAGACCATTTTTCGTATAACCAGTCCAGTGAATGTCCGAGATTTTACTCTCAGATCAGCGCGGCTGGGAATCGAAGCCACGAGAGTTCGATTCACCTTAGGGTCTGTCATTTAAAACTTCATGACTTTACACCTACGCTAATAAGACATTCTAGTATATTGAGGACAACAGACAACGTAAGTGTACAAGCGGAAAGTGATTGTAACCAGGTGGAACTAACGACTCACTGCTACTTGTAATTATTCAATTATGCTTCAAGTTCATATGTTTTTAATAGTATGACATATATTTTGTTGAAATCCTGAAAGACTAGAATAATTTAGTTATAGAAGCAGGTCAGAAGATGCAATTTTGATTGAAATAATTGTTGTACAATACTACAACCTAAGATACAATGTAACATTTAGAAATACCTTTGCTTGAATTCAGAGTAGACGAGTCTGTTGGGGAAACCCTTACGACAGATACGGATGCCCTCCAGCACACCGTTACACTGGAGCTGATGAAGAACCAGTTCAGCCTCAAGTACACCTGGAAGATATTAGACGTGTGTGCAACAGATAGGGTTTAATTAGTAATCTAAAGAAACCTACGAAAGCTATAAAAAGCTAATGTTAAAGTCAGTTTCCTCACTCGAAAGTGATGTCAGTGACGGGCGAGCCTAGGATTTTAACCCCGCACATGCTGATCGGCGGTCGAATAACTTACCGACATCATCACTGGCTCCAGACAATCATTTAGTGAAGGACAGATTGTCATATTTTAATAAATTGAAAACTGATGCATTTTGCTTTATTCTAGTCCAGCTTCATGGCATTTTATTTTATGCATACAATAGTTATATTTGAATAAATATAACACATCTTTGCGATCAGATTATTTATTCCACATTTCTCTGATTACGGAAGCGAGTGTTACAAAATTGAACAGGATTACTGAAGGATGACTAACCAGGTTTCTTCTGCTCGTTGGGGATGAGACAACGCACAAACGAGGGGTGGGTGTTCTTCAGGATGGCCATCAGCTTAGCCAGTTGTTCCTGTGGATTACATAAACAACAATACACTAGAAGACAGATCAGCTTATCCAGTTGCTCCTGTGGATTAAATAAACAACAATACACTAGAAAACAGATCAGCTTAGCCAGTTGCTCCTGTGGATTACATAAACAACAATACACTAGAAAACAGATCAGCTTAGCCAGTTGCTCCAGTGGAATGTGTACATAACAGGTTCATATTAATGTTAAGTTAGTCAAATGTACAGGTCTGAGATATTCGCTTCATAATTATCATTAATATTATTAAACGTGTAGAATATATGTCACAGTAACTGCTTAACGTCGGTTTCTTTAGAAAGCGATGCAGGCTGGGATTGATACGTAAAGTTAACAATTTGTAGTAATGATAAAATTCCTTTCGACGATTCAACGTTCAAAACTGAAGGTCAGACAAACAATTTTATAATTATTTGGCTATGTTAAGATGCAAATAGATCAACCTTTAAGCTAATTAGCCATCTTAAACATTTCAGAACTAAGAACGTACTTTGTGGGTTGCAGAAATGGTCTGGTAGGCAGAGCCCTTCTTCTTCTTCTTCGTGCCACCGGCCTCTGTGCAACAACATTACGAACAAGACAAATAAGATAAAGTTCTAGAAAATATAATCCTGTGTAAGTAATGTCATGTGAGTTGATCGGTAGGGAATCATTGCAGAATCTTCATGTTGACACAACTCTCAGTCTTCCTTTAAATGTTCTAAGAGACTATTTTTCGCTTCTCTTTTAGATTTGAAGATCTCGGGTAGCTAGTGGCAGATATTCTGGTGCAAGAAAGTAATATAAAAATTACACTATTTAAAAGGGTATTTCTGGATTCATTCGTGATAAGTTGGCAGAGATTTGGTGCAAGAAAGTAATTTCTTAGTATCATGATTATTTAGATAGCTTTTTACTAACTATAAAAGGGTATTCATGAATTCAGTAATGATAAGTTGATTAGATTGAGGTGTAATTAATTTTACTATATAACGTTTAGTTCCCATTTTTTTATTCTAATAATTTTAAAAAGGTATTATAGATTTCAAAACAGCAAATGTTGCGAGGGGATGGTTCAAGGAAATATTGTAACTGATATTTTCATATCAAACACGCACCCTCTTCTGGTTCCTTGAAGAAGTGGGACACAAGGGGTTCCTTGGATCCGGCCATCAGCTCCACGATACATTCCTGGATAGGATCCTTGTTCTTGTCCAGCCAACCGTTGATGTTGTACTGCACCTGTTCAATCAATCAGTCAGTCAGTTATGAGCTATTGTTAAAAACAAATCGATGAAACTATAGATAAAACTGCATGTTAGCAGTCGGTATGGAATAATTTTCTTAATTTTCTTAGCTTAGCTTTCCCATGTCGTCCGGGCCACTGCAGCGTAGACCAATCTAAACTGCACGTGTCGTAAGCGGCGACTAAGCAAGATTAATGAAAGCAAATATTAACTACCTCAGAAACTGTATTTTTAAAATCTATATGCTATTTTAAGGTATGAATAAGACATAGCCTTTTGTGCTGGAATTTAACTTGGTGATCGATGGAGTGTTCTCTGCGTAGCATGAAAGCAGACTATAAGTGGGAATATGTGCCTTGGACATGCAACTTGCAGAGAGAGAGAGATGGGATATCAAATTACAGTTAAAATTATTATTGTAGTAAATAATTGCTGTCGGACAACTTTAGAACACCTAAATATTTGAAGTAATATTCTTTCTGCTTTGAATCACTAGCCTTCCTATTATGATTATGAAAATTTCTATTTAAACTTCTAAAAATGGTTTAACTTTCATTCGCTGTTTTTCATTTACAAGTTTAAACTAACACAGAGTATGTCCGTTTTAAGTTAAGCTATTTAAGACCACAGTAAAGGAAATCAGAATCTAGAGATCCAACCAGTGTTTCTGTTTGTTTGACAAAAGCTGGACTAAGTTTGAGTAAAAGATTAATACTGAAAGATTTTATATTCAAATTCACGCAGCACCAAGGAGTTTCGATCAGAATATATATCAGAAAACGTAGAATAAATCATAATAAATAATATTAGTTTTAATAATTGACAACTTACAGTGCCGGCGTAATGGTAGATTTCGAAGTGAGGCTCGTACTTTGCATTCTTGTTGGGCTTGGGCTTGCCGAAGTTCTTTGATTTGCCGCCACCGTGATTCTCGTAGAGCTTGGCGAGGAAGGTCTTGTCTGACGCCTTCGGGAACATGCACTCCTCCTCAAGGATGGACAGGATACCCATGGGCTAGACCAATCAACCATGCGATCAATCAGTTAGTAAATCTAGCAATTAATCAGTCAATCAATCGATCATATTATGAATTAGACGGACAAAATATATATGGGCTAGTTTCACAAAACAGGTAAAACTGGAAGATTAATAAATCAATAACTGGAATTCTTCGTCTTCACTATCGTGAATCAAAGTGTTTTGCAAGGGATGCACCTGATGTCTTCATTCGTTTGATGAAGATGAAGCTAATTTAGATTAAAACTTAGTTTGTACCCATACGTGGATGTTGTATTCTAAATCTATAAGGATTTAGGGATTCACTGTAAGATGACTGATCATTTAATGACTGGGGTGTATTATTAATAAGACTCCACTACATTCAGGATACTTTTCATCATTAAGTTAAATAGATTTCTTCTATGAACAAAATAGAGTTAAATAGATTTAGTTAAATTAAGTTTTGTTTAAGTTAGATTTGAGTTATATAGATTTATTCCATGTAAAGACATGACATGCTGAAACTTGGGCCAAGACTTTTTGCAAAGACTCGATATCTAAAAGTTGATTTAAATTAAGCTTCGATACTGCGATATAGATATTCTAGATGCTGAAATTCCCAATTAAAAATATGTCAGTAAATTTGCAGTACTTAGACATTATATTTTTTATTATTGTCGAAATTATATAACTTATACAGCATTTGTAAGATTCCATTAACTTTGTTGCTATCATAAAAATTAAATCAAGGCTCTTTATTCTATTTTAATTCCATCCTTTATTCAATTAAAGTCATACCTTCTCAATCAGGGCGATACACTGTTCCAAGTCCATACCGAAGTCAATGAACTCCCACTGGATGCCCTCCTTCTTGTACTCCTCCTGCTCCAGTACGAACATGTGGTGGTTGAAGAACTGCTGGAGACGTTCATTAGTGTAGTTGATGCACAACTGCTCGAAGGTGTTGAACTAAAACGACAAACACGGCACGCACTCACATTTTACAAATTCGAAGAGAAATTCTGCGCTATTTTCGTAAACCAATTTGACAATTTTGAATTTAATTGAGTCAGTTATATTAATGTAGTAGCAAAATGTAGACCTTTCAGAAACAATTACTTTGATTACGTTCTATAATTTTCCGGGATTTTACACCAGCACGGAATGTGTATTAGTAATTTAATAAATAACTATTATTGAATGTCTAGATATCTTCATTATCTAACACATGCAAGTACTGTTGTGTGACAAGAACTACTCAAAATTAAAGCTTGAGGCAGCAGCTTATCATAATTATTCCTAACAGTTTCTATTATAGTCCCTTTCATTTTATTTCACATAAGAAGGGTTGAGTTAGAGTACCTCAAAGATCTCGAAGCCAGCGATATCGAGCACACCGATGAAGTACTGCCTCTTGTTCTTCGTGTCGAGGGTCTTGTTGACACGGGCGACCAGCCAGGTGAACATACGGGCGTAGATAGCCTTCGACAGGGCGGCCACAGCGTATACCACCTGAAATTATACAAATTACTCAAATTACACATGGTGTAGTAGCGATTCACTTAAGATACGATACGACTTTGTGAAGGGATTAACTTGTTGATCTTGGAAGTGCTCTTATGGAGTAAGAAAACAGACTTTAAGTATGAAGATATACCTTGAACCTGCCACTTAGCAGTACACTGAAGAAGAAGAAGAAGATACGATTCTCTATGATTATTCTGGTTTTATGTATCAAGATTAGCCCACATTGGTTTCGAAATATCTGAGAATCAAAAATAGAAACGATTCGTTTTAAAGCTGAGTGCAGCAATTTCTGATATAAACTTCTAGAAATTCAATGCTGCTATGCAACAAGATATTCAAAACATTCCATGAAACTGGAGAGAGAGAGAGAGAGGGAGGGGGGAGAGAAAGAATGAGGCAGATATAATTAGTATTTTCTAACGTTTATTTCGCTTTTGACGTCCCTGACATTGTCTTATGGTGAGGAACCGGACTTTAAATTCTTATTGATTGATTTAAAAGCCATACCTGATCTTTGCTCTGACCCTTGGTGACGTACTCAGTGCCGACCTTGACCCTGGGTGTGACCAAACACTTGATGAGGTCAGAGCAGTTGATGCCCAAGAGGAAGGCAACCTTCTCAGCGTCTGGAAAAACAACAACAACAACATCAAATAAAGAGGTTACGCTATATAACTTAGATGGACTAGTACTTTTATACAATAATAAAACTTTTAGATCTAATTTTAAATATTATATATTTACTATTACTTATGATTAATACATGTATAGTGTATTAATCATAAGTAATTATATAATGATGACGTCCCTGACATCATCATTTGTCGTCCCTGCCATTTTCATGACAGGGACGTCATCATAATGATGACGTCCCTGACATCATCCCTGGATGAGGAAAAGGACGTTACACTTTTATTATTATTATTATTAATGTAATATTAAATATTAAATATTTAAATGATACATTATTATTATATTATTATAATTTTGATTACTGCACAACCGTTTTTACCTCGTGTAAAGAAACAATGTTTTACGTTTAACTTTTTTACCTCCCTGATAGATTTCCAGAATTAATACAATTGAGTAATAATATTAAGGTCTTTGATAGTATTCTATCCTTTCACTAAACTAAATGTATATCATTGACAGTTAACAAAACTTGACATTTACCCTGAGTTCCATCAGCCTCGGCCTGTTCTTCTCTTGGCCTCTGCTTGAACTTCATCTCACCGAAGTGCATCACAGCAGCCGTGCACTTGTAGAGACCCATCTTCTCTGATTCTTCAAAGCCCAGTACTCCGAATGATTCCTGGTGATACGAAATAAAACATGTCATGCATTTTATTCATGCCGCCATTGTTAAGGTACATGTCTATGCAAGTCGAAATGGACCTGATATTTTCAGGTATATAAATGTGGAGTTTACATGTACAGTGTACTAATCATATTCCAAGTCTCTCAATATTCTTAAAATTTCATTTATATAGATTCATAATATTCTAAATTATAAATTTCGGGGTCACTATTTAACCTATAGCTGATGAAATAAATGAATGTTTTTATTTATTTTTGCAATTAGAATATAATAATTTAATGCTATCCATTGGATCACACATTAATGCTATCATTATATCGCTAGCATTATTAGAGCCGACATTCCAATACAATTGCAAATATTTTCTCCTTTTTGTCAACTGGCAGGTCCAAGGTACATTTGAAACTTTAAGCTTTGCAAAAAAAATTCATTAACTAAGAGTGGATTCAATTGCAAATGCTAAACTTTTGACAAAACTTTAAAGTTGCCTTCTTAATCTTATAAAATACAGCTTCTGAGATGACCTCAAATAGTTTTAAGCTTATAGTTTTGTCGCTTCTTACAACTCGTGTGATTTGCGGTCGTTCTATTCTGTTGTGAATCGGACACAACACGGTAATAGTTATAGAATTAGAAACAGAACAACTTTATTAATCGTACCTCTACAAGTCTCATTTCCTCGGGGTCATCGATTCCATCAACAGTGAGACAACCCTGGTTGATGAAGAAGTACTTGGAGGAATCCAATTCCACGAGCAGCTTCTCTGTAATATAATTATCAATTAGCATATTTTATTGTATTTTAATATAATTCTAGTAATGGTATATATATATGTTTATGCATATATTTTTATAAAACATAGTATATTATATATATATATATATATATATATATATATATATATATATTTATATACATCTCTGTATATTAGAAATATAGGTAAGAAATACTTAGAATTCATAACTGATTAACAGACTCGAAACTGTAAAAGCTTTCGATTCACTCGAATTACCTGCCGTACGGTATTTGCTTTCGATATTTTATATAATCAAAATTAGTAGATCAACTAATGGGTTAGTACACTTAGTCTTATATATCTAAAATGTTGTTCTTTGGTTTAATAGACAGGGAATAGAATCAAGGAAGATTCAGTGTAAAAATATTTGACACAAATTGCTCGATAAACTAAAAACATGTATCGAATATAATTCTCTGTTGTCGTATTAGTAGGGACTAAGTTAAGCATACTGAAAATATCGCACTATCAATGAAATAATCAATGAAATCTTTTCTCCGTTGATGGGACTCACCTTGGAACTCAGGATACTTTCCGCAGAGCAGCCAATAGAAGATGTGGTAGTTCCTCTCCAGTCCAGGCATCTGATAAGTGACACGGGATTTCTCCAGCAGATCTGGAAGCGAATGTAAATAAAATATATAGGCAACAGCAATCCTTGTTAAATTCTACAAATACAGAGCTAATGGGGATTTAGAAATGAAACACAGATACCAGAAGATTTAGTAATGTTTATTGTTTAATGGAGTATACCATGCTAAGGCATCTCTATTCTTTACAACAGATACGGTAAAGCAAGCAATATGCAATAAAATTTACTTAGTAAAAATCACTACAATAATATAATAATATGTATACATGTATATGTATAATAATTATAGTATAATATGCGGGCATATTATGTATAATTGCTAATATGTTAATTTAACAGCTTAATTGTAAAAGTTAACAACAAAATTATTTACTTACAAGATTCAATATCAGCACCGGCGATCTTGGCATTGGTACCGAAGTGAATACGCACGAACTTTCCCTGTATAATAAATAAAACTTCATTTAAAACTTCATGACGTTATCTACACCTCTAACCACTGCGCCATGGAGACATTCCAACATTACAACCTAGTAGAAAGTGACAATTAGGATTGTTCTTTCTGATCCAAGTTTCTACTTTCATCTGTTATTGTTTTCTTATATCGTAATTATTTTTGTGCGAAACAAATTTTATGAAAATACAGTAATGTGACAAAAATAATTAATTATACTGTATAAATTAGTATTACATTTTCATGACGAGTCCATGAGTTTAGCTGAACTTTATTTTTCGTCGTAAATACTGATTACCCAGATACTGAGGAAAGCAATGGAAAATAGTTTAAAAATTAAACACCCCCCTCAGCCAAAGTCATCAATTTAATATGTTAGATGCATAGCTTCTAAAGGATGTACTCATTAAAGCGATATAAAGATTGTGTGTTAACATATGCCATGGACTTTTTGATTTGAATATGGAGGAATAGATGTAGTAACAGGTTTGATTGTGCGCTAATATATGACATGAAATTATTGATCTGAATACGGAGGAATAGATTTAGTAACATCTTTAACTGTGTATTAATACATGCCATGAACATATCGATTTGAATATGGAGGAACAGATGTGGTAAAATGTTTCTCTGTGTGCTAATATATGCCATGAACCTATTGATTTAATATGGAAGAACAGATGTGTAACAGTTTTGACTGTGTTTTAATGTATAAAATTATGATTTGAATATGGAGGAATAGATTTAGTATCCTGTTTGACTGTGTGCTAATATATAACATGAAATTATTGATTTGAAATAATTTGAAATAATTTATGGAGGAATAGATTTAGTATCATGTTTGAGAGCAGATACTTACGAAACGTGAGGAGTTATTGTTACGCACAGTCTTGGCGTTACCATAGGCCTCCAGCACTGGATTGGTCTGCACAATCTGCTCCTCTAGCGTCGCCTTTTTCTGCAAAGATTAACCGAATAAATATTTAAAAAATCGTAAAGCTTAGGTTAACGTCAGTTTCATCTATCGATGGCGATATCAGGAACGGGTAAGTATTTGATTTGAACTCCGTAAATAGTGATCCGCAGTCGGATATATTACCGACATCGCCACTGGCTCCAGTCAGTTACTTGTAATTACACTATTACAGTAGAGACAGTTATATTGTTTGAATAATTCTTATGTATTGAAAGTAATTACTACAGAAATTTAGCATTAGGCCTCCGCCTCTTGGCCAGGTGTTTTCAGTGATCTAAAGGGCCCAGTCTTGAGTTAGGTGAAGTGATAAGTCCCTAGGATTTATCACTAGAGAAATAATAGTAAATAAAGGGATTACACTACAAAGGCCAATTTCCCTATATTTTCTTTTAATTAAATTCTGCAGTCTAACTTATGGTCCGTTAGCTGAAAGAATAAATGTGCTGCAGATAAGATATTCAAGAGTGCCTACCTCTCCTTCGACCTTTTCTCCGGCAGCGGCAACCATAGCGAAGTACGAAATGACCTTCTTCGTGTTCTCAGTCTTACCGGCACCGGATTCACCACTGTTGTAATGAATGAACAAATGAGTAAATAAAAATAATAAACAATTACACTAACGGAATTGTTTTACAAAATGTGATAGATAGTAGGGCCTACTCTGATAGAAAGTACTCTAAAGAACTCTATAATTTTTAAAGTTTAGAGATTTTTTAACAAATACTTTTAGGTAAAATAGTTCAAACTTAGCTGCGAAGTATTGATAAAGTTTAAACAACTATATACTAGATTTGTTTATGTATCTATAGTAGCTTTACACAAAATTTTAAGCATTAATAAGGTCTACTTACGTAATCAACATAGACTGGTTCTCACGATCTGAAATTAGTCAATAGAGAAAAATGTAACAAAATCAACATATAAGATATAATATTAGATGTAATATATTATATTAAAGATGTAAGTTATTATATTAAAGAAAATTGAAACGAAGATGTGCTCAAGTTGCTCGAATAATTATGCAAATTTCCCTTGTAATTTGTAAATTCTATGTATTATAAAAATTTTCTATAAGGAATGGAAAAGATCTATTCGTATCCCGACTCTAGTTAAACTTGAATTCAAAGGATGATAATGATCAGTCAATCAATAATTGATTGCCCTGATAATGACGATGATGATATTGATGATTTATTAACGGCTTATAGTAAATTTGCAAAAGAGTTTTGAATGCTTGCAGGGCTGTTGTAATACAAGCAATATATAATAATATTACCAAGAAGTGGTATTTATACACCAACTCACCGACAAGCATGTTCCTGTAGGCGTTATCAGCGACGGCGAAGAGATGGGGAGGCATCTCAGTCCTACGCTTGCCCTGGTACTTGTTGACCACATTCTGGGTGTAGATAGGAAGTCTCCTGTAGGGGTTGATCACGACGCAGAACAATCCGGAGTAAGTCTGATAAAAACATCAAAGTAACGATTCTGTACTTCATTTAGGAGACAAGTACAGGAGAAAGAATAATTTCTTTTGCTTTTATTTAAAAGTTGTTTTAGATTGTGTATAATTCTGAACTGAGCATTATTTATTATTTTAATTTAATTTTAACATTAAATTAAAATGTCTCGACGTTGTTCTTGAATTACGGAATAATTAGAAATTAAAATTAACAATTATACATACCGTAAACATGTATATGCAATTATATTTTTGCAATTATATCATTGTCTTTGACATTTTAAAGCCTGTTTCATCGTCTAACACTGACATAAAGAACCGTTCAGTGAGCACACGGTCTACAAGTTTACAAATTACGGATATAGTAGCCAGAGAAAAGGCATGTCTGGAAAAATAAAATAAATAATTTTTCAATTTATTTTCAAAGACAAGAAATAGCGGATTTTATCTTAGATAACTATGTGATGCTGTAGAAATAATTAAGTAAGTGCATTAATATATTTATTAAGTTACATTCTTCGCTTGTTTTTTTAAGTTATTAATTCTTTAACGTGTTTAAGATTATCTTGGTAAAACTACATGATTGACCTCCAGGAAGTGCTGTAGATCTACTAGAAGTGCCATAGATCTATTAGAAGTGTTATAGGTCTGCTAGAAGTGCATGCACCTGCTATAAGTGTAATAGATGACCTGGAAGTGCTATTGATCTGTTAGAAGTACTATAGATCTACTAGAAGTGCCATAGATCTGTTAGAAGTGCCATAGATCCCTAAAAGTGCCATAGATATACTTGAAGTGCTATAGATCTGCTAGAAGTGCAATAGAGCTCTTACGTAGATGAAGCCGTTGCAGTAGCGGGACCTGAGATCATACAAGACAGAAGCTTCGTTGAGGTAGGTCATGTTTGCCATGTCGTCCAACATGTAGAATTTGGGTGGATTCATGGACTGGACCAAATCCTTCTTCAACGTTTTGTCCTGTTAGTTGTAGAAACAAGTTCATAGTGTAGTATAGATTATCATACGAAATAGCATTTAATACAAGCTTAAACAAATCTGAAATAGAAATTAATACTACTAGTATTTTTTGTGTTCTTTTGCTTGTACGTTTTGTGTTTCTTGTTTGCACTTCGAACATTCTTTATTTGTACTTAGCTACCATTTTCTCCTGACGTAATAAAGATTAATATGTATTTATATACATTATTTATTTAATCATTCGTTTTTTGTTTATTTCATCTTTGAGCATCTTTCCAAATACAAATATACAACAAAATAATATGTGCAAAAATCAGGGCATATCTCACTCACGATGACCCTTCACATAATAACTTATTAAAAGTTAGAAGTTAGAAATGGACATCTATTGTATATTATTACATAATTGTATATTATTGCTATACAATTACCACTAAACAGTAATTAAAATAATTAATTCTCAATTTATAACTTGTCTCTAATGTATAATAATTACCTACTTATTTATTACTGCTACTATTATTTAGCAATCATTTCCTACCTACTAATTTAATACTGCTAATACTATTTAGCAATTATTTTCTACCTCATTATTTTCTGTGTGCACTGTGACGTCATCGCCCTTTGTAGCAGTGATGGAAGCTTTTATGAAGCCTTCCTTGTGATCAGGGATCCAGCAGGAAGTCTTGGCATCGAAGGGCTTGTTCTGCTCCTCCATCAGCATCTTAGCAGCCGGCTGCAGATACACGAAGTCCGGGTCCCCCTCGAATGGATTTCCAAAAACCATGGTTGCGGTTTGAACCTAATCGTAAATCAATCAGTTAATCATTTAATTTTATTAAAGCTAAATTTACAAATAGTTAAATTTATTATTAGTTAAATTTACTAATAGTAAATTTACTAATAATTAAATTTACTAATAGTAAATGTACTAATAATTAAATTTACTAATAGTAAATTTACTAATAATTAAATTTACTAATAGTAAATGTACTAATAATTAAATTTACTAATAGTAAATTTACTAATAATTAAATTTACTAATAGTAAATTTACTAATAATTAAATTTACTAATAGTAAATTTACTAATAATTAAATTTACTAATAGTAAATTTACTAATAATTAAATTTACTAATAGTAAATTTACTAATAATTAAATTTACTAATAGTAAATTTACTAATAATTAAATTTACTAATAGTAAATTTACTAATAATTAAATTTACTAATAGTAAATTTACTAATAATTAAATTTACTAATAGTAAATTTACTAATAATTAAATTTACTAATAGTAAATTTACTAATAATTAAATTTACTAATAGTAAATTTACTAATAATTAAATTTACTAATAGTAAATTTACTAATAATTAAATTTACTAATAGTAAATTTACTAATAATTAAATTTACTAATAGTAAATTTACTAATAATTAAATTTACTAATAGTAAATTTACTAATAATTAAATTTACTAATAGTAAATTTACTAATAATTAAATTTACTAATAGTAAATTTACTAATAATTAAATTTACTAATAGTAAATTTACTAATAATTAAATTTACTAATAGTAAATTTACTAATAATTAAATTTACTAATAGTAAATTTACTAATAATTAAATTTACTAATAGTAAATTTACTATTAGTTAAATAGTAAATATGCTAATAGTTAAATTTACTAACAGTAGGCCCGCATTTAACAATGTAGGCCTATTATTGAAAGCTATTAGGGCTCCGATGAGCTTTTGAATGATAAAGGGAAGATTTATCTTGACCTCCCGTAACACTTGCCGTTTACTGTGACAGGTTTTCAAATTATAATAACAAAATATCAAATATAAATGTACATGTAAAGCTGCATATATTGCATAACATTGCAAAACTTACTTATAAATCGAGTTGTGTTCAATAGTGACTAAACGAAACAAAATGCATGGAAAGTAGTCTATGGAATATCCAGTAGCAAAAAGTTGGCTGCAAAATTATTAGCTCAATTTTGTGCTTGATGTGGTGAGTCAACAACTTAATAATATAATTATTGCAAATATTCATAGATCTGTCATTATTCTTTCAATCATTCATTAATTAAAATCAGTCAATATAAAATTAACTAAAATACCGAGAAAAGAATATACTATATAATTGATCTATTGATAAATTAAAATCTCATATTGCCCTTCAAATTAATTAAAGGATATAAAGCAGTATAACAAACCTGTGTCTACAAACGAAAGAGAACAAGAATGGTGAATAAGTTCTCTAGAGAGCGCAGAATATCTTAGCAGTTGAACCTCTTTCGCTTATGACAGGAAACCTGTACCTTCAAAAACAACATATTATGTAGTTTAGCTGATAAAATATACGCATTAATATTTAGCACACTACCGAATTTCAATTTCATTTCCTAATTTATCTCCTTATTAAGAGTAATCTACTATAGGCATGCTGTTGATTGATCACATGTTTTGGGTGCTTCTTATAGTGAAACAACACTGCACTGCTAGGCCCTCTTTTAAATTACATCTTATTATAAATAAATAATAGTTACATCTAATAATTACATCTTATTATATATGTCGCAATTTCTACGTACAATACTTGTCAATGCAGTTATATATTGTAATATCAATGAGCTAATGGCAATCAGAAACTCTGAAGATTTTGTAGTAAACTGATTCGAATGCTTTTACTCTCTCAATCCTATCCTGCAATCTTTTCCAGCTAAATTACGACTCACCATGCTTTAAATCTAGTTCAGATATTGCAGCTAATAATTAATTGGTATGATTAATTAGTATGATTAATGCTAGTTCAAATATTGCAGATAATAATTAATTAATATGCTTACTAATTAGAATTAAATACTTATTGTAGCAATAAAGACTTAATGCTAAGTGATTCACAAGACTGTTAGACCTACCAAGCAAGTTCCGTCTGTGTCGATATCTCCTGGAGCTATCCTCTTATATACCTGCAGCCTGCGGTGTGTCGACCACCGGATCCTGCTCAGGAGAGAGTGCGGGGGAGGTGGGGACAGTTTTCCACTGGCGGTTGTTTCCCAGTGACTTCACTGAGCCATACCAAAATAGGGATCAACTGAGTGGCAGAAGACTCGGCTGCGGGGATGATGCTAGACTGGACCACCACTAACATTCCGCCATATTTGAAGTCGAAATATATAGAGGATCTCTGGCCAGTTGAGACTTTCATTTTACTTCATTAATTGTTGTGATCTAGAATTCAAAACCAATAACTCAATTTCTATTACTCCTTCTTCAGTGCAATGCCAAGTTGCCGGTTCAAGGTAAATATTCATGCTCGTGTTGTTCTCGGGTGTGGTGGTGCTCTTTTTATTACTAGTGAATGATTCTTTGCATTTTGAAAATTGAATTAGCTTACGTTGAAATAAGAGGCATCCTATATGCTGAAAATGCAACTACAAACAGGCCACCGGAACGCAGTTGTGAATGTAGAGATAGTGAAGAAGAAGAGATCCATAACAGTGCAGTCCGTTAGGTGAGAAAGGAAGCTTGGTTATGCTGAAAAGAAAAATTAAATAAATTATATAAAAAAGGACAGATTTTGTTTGCACAGAAATTTTGCGATACACGTACAGAATGCGTAGATCAAGCGGGTGCCAATATTGTAACATTGGTCATATTAATAATAACCTTAATAATATAGCAATAATAATAGTAATTAGTAACGATAAAGTAATACTAATAGTAGGCCTACTTAGTAATAATAGGGCCTATAGTAATATTAACAGAAGTATTCGCAGATCGTACATTATGGCGATAATATCGTGGCGTAGATATTCGATAACTGGATCAATAATGGCTAGTTATAAATTCTTCAAGAATGGCTAATTATAAATTCTCCACAATTACCGAAGTTACTTTAAATTTCAAGAAATTAATTGCAATTTAAGAACAAAATCAAGCTTTGTGTCTTCATTGAAAATACTGTAAAGATGCTTCAGAAGGGCAATATAACATCCTTGATCGGATGATCAGCGGCGGATGGATCAATATAGATTATTACTTGGAAGACACAAAGTTACCAGTATACAGAAGTTGTGCATAGAAATTATATTGTCTCAATGGATCGCTTCACTAATCAGGTAGTAGCAGCCAATCATTCCACAAATGGAATTCAAATAATATTAAGAGTTACCAAGCTGAGTGTCAGATACAATTATAAAAGTTTAAGCCAACAACAATTGTTTATTTTCTTTTAATAATTAGCTTTGGGTAAAAAGTGCGTTCGAAGGCTTAATAGGTTTTCGATCTAAGCTGCACTTCTGATAAGCTGCTCGTATTATAAGCTGCACTGCTTAGAATGAAATAAGAAACAAATGGAAGAGAAAACTGAATAATTGCAGTGAAGATTCAGCTATTTAGCAAAACGCAATTCAATAAGTAGTACATTTGCATTGTTCTTCCTCAGTTCTTCTCTCTTTAATTGCAGTTACTGCTGCTGAACGGTTATGTGTGACATATTCCAAAATTTACCAACTAGATAGCAATAACTAAGCACAGTTGACTCTTACACTGCATCAGACATGGTTGCAATTTGCCCATGTTTCGTGAAGTGTATTAGAAATGTGAAATGTATAGCGTCTACGAGTTAAGTATTGCTGTTTTAATATAAAGGTAAAACTTTCGTGTCAGCAGTGATCGATTGAGTGCTCATGTACCGAAGTGCTTTCAAATCTTGTGGCGGAATGCGAGCATTCAATAGATCAGTTCGGTAATTGAAAACATATTTTGTTGCATGTTAACACTGGTTTGTTTATGTCGACATCTGATACATAAATTTAAATGTAAATGTAATGAGTCTACATTATAACTTCGTTACAAAGCATGCATTTCGTTATAATGGGTGTCAGTGTCAGAGTTAAACTATAAGTGTTAAGTTATTCTTTAATTAATATCCGCATAGTAGGTTGTAAAGTAAATAGCATTTCTAAAGAAAACTTGTATTAGAAATTTTATGAGGAACTAGTACATTTCAATGCTATTCTATGCAGTGTTTACGTTTTCTTGTCCACTGTTTACATTTGGTGTCCTCGATGTTCTATTTATAGCTATTACCGAAAGGATCTATTGACAATGTGTTAGGTGGGCAAATTTACGGTGTGTTAAAGACATATTGAGCGACAGGGAGAGAGCGAGAGAGAGAGAGAGAGAGAGAGAGAGGGAAATTGACTGAACTACAATGCAAAGCTTCAAATATGGGTGAAACTTAGAACTCTCGTTTATGTGTTGCTAAAATCTGGCAGAAAATTAGCGAAACAATAAGCCAGCTGTTGAACAAGGCCCGGATTTGATACCTCGAGGTAAAGAAGTTATACTAGAACACTTGTTGTGCTGGGCCAGTGTAAAGGGCAGAGCAATTAAATCCCGGTGATCTCTTCATAAGCTGAAAATAGAGGATTGACAACTCCAACCCCGTTTTGTTGTTGTTGCCTTTTGAATTGTTTAAAAGCTAAAATTTGCGACGTTAAAAGTGCATAAATTAATTGTGTACGAGATAATGGCCAACGCTGTGTAATCAATACATTACCTATACATTAAAAGGTGCTGTGATTATAACCACGGCACTTTTTAATGTGTAGGTTTTAATAACATAAATTTAATTAAAAACATAAACCTAATATAAAAATATATGGAAAATATCTATTTTTATTTATTTGGGTTATAAATGAATTGTCATCATTTATATGTATTCTTTGCATACCACAATCAGAGACTGCGATAGCGTTGACAATACGTATGCATGTTCTATTAAATGGATTTCTAGATTTTGGATGTTACATCGCTTTTGTACCCGTTATTTCCTCCTCGGCTTGGATTTGGTTGCATAGTGCTCACTGTTTTCACTGACGACAGAAGCACTCTAATTATTTTCATTATTATTATTGTTCATGAGGTTATTTCCATAAGCGATATTGAAGTCGTCTAAATGGATAGGTCACTTAATTTTTTATGCTACATATACATTACATTTGTGACGCATGATTATTGGCAGTAATTTGCGATAAATGTATGTTGCTGTTTATATATTAGAAATAAGTAAATGTATTTTGCTGTTTATATATTCTAAATAAATACATGTATTTTGTTGATTACATATTAAAAATAAATAAATGTGTTTTGCTGTTTATATATTAGTTAGATTGGTGAAGCCGATTTTAAGGTTAACTTTAAAATTAACCGACAAATAGCAGTATACTTTAATATTGAATAATATTGGAATAGCCGGGAAGCATCCCTCAATGCGATCATTAGGTGAGGCCCATCTCATTGGACGAGGAACTATCTGTGAAATACAGTCAAACCTGTTAGATCAGAACATAAGAAATAACTATCAGGCCGCTGTTTTTATCCTTCATTAACATATAACTTGGAAACCGTTACGATAAAATAAATTAATTTTTGAAATATTCTAAATAATATTCACTTTTTCGTCCATTTCCTGTAGCGTTGCGGTTGCCTTTCATGGAACAGCTATTCAAGCAATATTAGATTAATAAAAATTATATTATAATTATTATATATTTTATAAGGATTCATTTTGATGTGCACAGTATATTTGTCATTTTATTTGTTTTGTTTATTTTCTGTCATTTTATTTTCACTGTGTATTTGCACTTTGTTTCTTTTATTTTGATTTTGTCTACTGTGCAATGAATGTGTGTTGTTTGCCCAAGTGCCGAAATAAACATTTATGTATAGGCTAATAAAAAATCTTGAGCAAGACTCGAAACAAATGAAGCTGTCAATAACAAAAATATATTTTTACAAAATTTTCAGGCTTTCTACAAGTGGAAGAAAATTAGCTGTCATTGTGTGAATGTTTACCAGCCTTTTTGTCTACTCAAATTAAATTTTAACTTATTCTGCTTTACTTGAAGTTAAATGTAAACTTAAACTTAATTATGCAGTAAATTTCGGTTAATTAATTTAGCCACTTTTATGCTTTATCCTTTTCCGCTCCGCTGAACACAATACTACATTTAAACAGCATACCCCATAAAATAACTCAAAAATTTTCTAAAATGCTCAGTATATTTTGAAATATTATGCATGATTCCATCAGATAGAATGATTGAATGAATGGTAGAACATTTTTCCTGAACTGCAGAGGGGCACAGGTTCCAATCCCATTACGTACGTGTCAAGAGATAAGATTTGAGACAGCGATAATATTATTGTGTTACTGACAGTTTTACTAAACCGAGCTTTGTTTTTATAATTAATCAATTAATCATTTAAAATAAAACAAACGTGAAGAAGAATTTAAATATTTTGATTTTCCGGTGCTCATAACGTTCTGAGCAACAACAAAAAACAAAACTATAAGCATATGAGCAGCTAATAGAAGAAGCTAAAGCAGCTGAGCAGCTAATGACCGGAGCCAGTGGCGATATCGCTAAGATATTCGACCGCGGATAAGTATGTGTGGGGTTCAAATCCTGAGCTCGCCCGTCACTTTCATCGCTTTCAAGTGAGGAAACTGACATTAACATTAGCTTTATCAGCTTTACTTATTATCTACTTATCATCTACTTAATTTTTCTCATATCGTTGTCTTTCGCCACTTTCAGAGCTCACTTGTCGGCTGCAGCGATTGAGCTGACATGCTAATATATTATTAACACCTGCTCGAGTGTTGCGCTGATCTCTGACAATTCCCTTCATCGTATTTCATCTTTGTTCTCAACAAGTGGTCTCGCAAAATTACTTCTTATCATTCAATGGCGCTTCAGCGATCCTCATACTTGTAACATTTAGAATTTTGACCTAGGAATTTTTACATTTTTGGTTCAGAAGAATTTTATAGATTTTATATAATTTAACAATAATTGTATATATATTGTGGCATTAGCGAAATTTTTAATAAACCTTTCATAGCCCCGGGGTTTATTTGTTGTAGATTGAGCTGGTGTTTGAACCCGGGCCTCAGGATTCTGAGGCGCAAATTCTACCCAAGCGCCCAAACCCGCTCCTAATGTTTGTTCAAAAGTGCTGGAACATTGCACGGTGAATATGGCATGTACTAAACTTTTATGTAGTTTCAGCAAACTATTCAAGCGCATGGTTCAATGGTTTAAGTGCTCCATTCAGTCGATTTTAATAATAAGCCACTAGTGGTATTGAAGATTTAACGAGTAAAGATATATTGCTATCAACAGCAACAGTCATTTAGATCACTAAGCTCTAGCAGCTGCTCCAATAGCTGCTCCAGCAGCTGCATCAGTAGCTGCTACAGCAGCTGCATCAGTAGCTGCTACAACAGCTGCTACAGCAGATGCTTCAGTAGCTGATAAAACAGCAGCTCTAGTAGCTGCTCCAGTAACTGCTCCAGCAGCTTCTGCAATAGCTGCTACAGAAGCTCCCTCAATAGATCACTAAGCTCTGGCAGCTGTTACAGTAGATGCTACAGCAGCTGCTACAATAGATGCTACAGCAGATGCTCCAGTAGCTGCTCCAGTAACTGCTACAGCAACTTCTCCAATAGCCGCTACAGCAGCTCCCTCAATAGTTTTTATTTTTCAAGTAGCAGGTCTAAGATTCTTATTCTTACAGTCTGCTCTCACGCTCAATGAAGAGATCTTCATTAGCCAAAAGTAGATCCCCTCACTTTGACCTAGCTGGCCTATACCAAATTTAATATAACTGTTAGCTTATAAAATATGGCTTATACGATAGTTTCCCATTGCCTTCCTCAGTTCCTGCCTCTACTACCCTCACAATTTGTGGTTGATCCTTTCATCACTGTTGTTGATCCTTTCATGACTCGGACACAACACGTGCAATTGAACAAGAATAACTTCACCTTGCAGTACACCTACAGAAGATCTTCGATCAGTAGATTCGATGCCTGATTTCATGTTATGTACTAAACAGCGAAAGCAATTATTGTAATTGCTATTTAGGCTTTGTCTGAGAGCGCAATTCAGTTGATTTCCTCTATTCAGCATCTAATACCTACAGTGCTCTCGGCTAACTTACTGCTTATGATTTCTGAGCTTCTCGTATTGTGTCCGGTACACTAAAGAATAGAACATCTCTTATCTGCACGTGTCGTAAGAGCGTTAGTCAGTAGGATCTGATGAAGCAAAAGGGAACACATTTCAGAAACTATATTTTCCCAAGATATGGCGCATAGGCTATATAAGGTATAGATAAGGCCTAGCCATTGTGAAGGGATTAATTTATTGATCTATGGAGTGCTCTTTATACAGCGTAAAAGCAGACTCTACGTATGAATACGTATATAAATGCGTAATATGGACCTGCCACTTGGCAGACTCTTATATACCTATATATGCGTATATATATATATATATATATATACATGTATATATATTCAGATAGATAGATAGATAGATAGATGGATGGATGGATGGATGGATGGAGATGGATGGATGGATGGATGGATAGATGGATAGATGGATAGATGGATAGATGGATAGATGGATAGATAGATAGATACATAGATAAAGAGACGGAGAGAGAGAGTGAGAAAGATGGGGGATATAGTATGAACATTGTGACAGAGGCAACATATTATAGAGTCAAAGGGAGGAGTTGGAAGTAAAAGACAGACACCGATAGGTGGATGGAAGAGTAGTAAGAGTGATATCTCTCTATAGCCATTATGACTATTCTTGCCATGCTACCAATTAGCTCTTAATGAGCCATTTATTGAGCTGTTCTTTATTATATTATACTACTTGTTATTGAATGATGGTTTGATCGATTGACGAATTGATTGACTGATTGAATGATTGAACTGATTGATTGACTAAATGGATACTTGAAGAGAAAGAAAGTTGAAAGAGCAAAGGATAATGAAAGATAAAAACGTTTCCGGAGAGAGAAACGTGAGAGAGAGAGAAAGAGAGAGAGAGAGAGAGAGAGAGAGAGATGATTAAAGAAAGAGCGAGAAAGACACAGAACGTTAAAAAGCTGAAGTGAACGGATTCAGAAGATGTAAACCGGATGTGGAAAAGATCATCTTCTCTGATCCTAGCTGTCTCCAGGAATAGAGTTACTCCACCGGCCCTCCCACCCTCCCCCGTTCCACCTCTGGACCATCAGTCTGCACCGGCTGCTCCATCTCTTTCTTTACACCGGGATTCGGATATACACCGGTATCCGGATATTATTAACTTAGCGGAACACTTGTCTGCTCTTCCATATTCCCAAGTCATAATAATCTGGGCTTCGACTCCACACATATACATGTATATTGCCGTATGAGAAATATGAACCAACCAGACCTCAAAATGATAATTATAATTGAATCTTATTCGCATATTTTTGTTATTGTTTTTATTTGTTATTGTACTTTGATCAGTCGAATGGCCCAGTTGGCAGAACGCTTACTTGATAAGTAGAAGACAATTGATCAATCGCAGTACAAGCTCAGAGAATTCCTTTTGCTTCTCATATTTAAACCAAACTTACAATTATAGCTGTATTATATTTAACAAATGCTAAATATTTGAGGAAGACAACGGGAAACCACCTTAGAAGCCATATTTTTCTCAAGCTATAGGATACATAAGGTAAGGATAAGGCATAGACTTTGTGAAGGGATTAACTTGTTGATCAAAGGAGTGCTCTTATGGAGCGAGAAAACAGACTTTGAGTATGAATATGTATCTTGAACCTACCACTTGGCAGTGCACTGAAGAAGAAGAAGAAGAAGAAGAAGAAATAGATTAGTATTTAACATTTATATTTATTACATGATCATAACTGTATTTTTTAATTTTAATAAATGAGTAAATAAATTTAAAATAAATTGTAACATTAATTGAGTTTATAAGTTAATAAACCGCATGCTAATTGCGGTTTTAATTTTATTTTGCAGGATATTCTACTCCCGACCAGCACTTAGTACATATAGGGCTAAATTTGAACTTTTATCGTACTTTTGTGAACAAAGCATATATAATATTCAATGAAAGATTACTTGTATGTGATTACAAAATGTTTTGAAAGATATATCTGATAAATATTCAACAGGAGGTATATCTATTAATTTTATTCAAATCAATTCAGCGCTACTAATTAAATCGTAAAGAAGACAATAGCAAACTGTCTTAAGTGACATGATTTCTCCCATAGGAACGCTATTTTAGATATAGTAAAGTTGCAGCTATAATTATGGAAAGTATTTGATTTGTATCGTTATTCAATTGTATCATTAGACTACCTCTTAATCATCCGATGATAATGCTTATCCCGAATGCAAAATCAGTTTCTCTTTTATTTAGAGGACAGAATTTACACAGTGGCCCTTAACTTAATCATTGATTCAGCTCCACTCCCGATCTACTTCCAATTAGAATTTAAGACACCGTTCCCGCTGATAGTGTAATTGTGCACTAACTTTATTTATATTTGAACGTTTTAGAGAAATGAAGGCTTTTTGAGATCAGCTTAGTTATCCAAAGAATACTCAAAAATCTTTCAAGATACACATGTTGATTTTATGTTATCAGGTTTCTCTGCAGTTTACGGCATCGAGTCGGAAGTGCTTGATGGCATCTTGACTGTTGCGCAGTTAAAGCTGCACGAAAACCAAGTTTACCGTCAGGTTCCGTTCATAACGAAAACTTTCAGGTTAAGATTTAAATCTTTGTGTCTCCTATAAATCAAGCGACTGTGAAATCAACTCTGCCACTATCCATAGGTTTAGTAATTGTAAATAAAATAATCATCATCATCATCTTCCCTTAAATCCCAGTTTAACCAGGGTCGGGATACGAATAGATTTATCAATTCGTTTAAATTTGTGGCCATTACTGGAGCCTAGTCGCTCACCAACCGAATGCCCTTTCTGACGTTGGTATGGATCTTAGTGTGTTAGTCGCCTTCTACGACACGTGCAGTCACCGGTTGGACAAATTCTTCAAACTACCCGGACCCAACACGAGGAAAAATATTATAAGTATTACAGTAATTGTAATATTTATAATATTTTTAGTAATTGTAATACTTAAAAAATATTTTAAATATTACAGTAATTGTAAATAATGATAGTAAAAAAATATAAAAATAATTAATAGATTCGCAACTACATGTATGAGCAGCTATGCTGTAGCAATGATTGAATAGCAGGTCGCCTATTATACGACTGAGAGCCGATTCTATGTTATAATGTGTACATTGCGTTGTGTTGTAGCTGCACTAGACATGCTCAATGATCCTTTCTTACAGAGCCAACAGTGGCAATGTTATATAATAATTATAGTCTCTCCACATATATAACACATACAAGTTATATTTCCCTTCCCTCTCATTCTTTATCCGCTCTTTCGTTCAGCCTCTTGATCGTTATTAAAATATTAGTAAAGCTAGACCATAATAAGACCAATCGCTGAGTGATATTTTAATACTAGCAAAATGTTGATTATAAAACTATATTTTTCATTGTAGGCTTCTATATTCCCTACCCTAGCTAAATTGGAATTGAAGTGAAGATTATGACGTATGCTTATACATGTTGGCTATGCTTGAAAGCTTCATTGATTACTAGAAGTGTAAACATAACTTTTGTGTTTTGGTCTGCATTGGATTGAATCCAAGTGTTCGAATGAATATGTTCAACACAAAAAAGAAAAATCCGAAAAATTTAAATTGGAATTTTTAAATATTAATTTAAATTTGAAAGCTCCATTACCGCATGGATTGAGTCTGCTATACAACTAACTAAATTGCTCATCAAGTTTTAAGCTAATTTTAAACACAAGTAGCTGTTTAAATTAATATTTATTTTAAATTAGAATTTTAAACTAAATTTTCTAGAAATTGTTCCACAAGCACTAAGCTAATGTTAATCACTGACAGCGCTACATTGCTGTCTGCCCTCGCTGCGCATTCTCTGATGCATTTTCTCAGAGATTCTGATTATCTGGATTATTGTAAGCGAAATATTTAATACCATTTTATTGTGCGCATATAATGCTAATAATAAAACAATCTGATTAATTTCAAATCCACATCTCTAAATGTCCCGAACACCTCCAATAAACAACTCGAATCATCCAACGCATAAGCCGTAGATTTATTCTGAGCTCCATTGACGTTGAAGGTAATCTAATAACTCTTCCTCTTTATTCTCTAGTAAGAAATTAACCAACTTTTCACAACAAACGGGTACTGCGTCACCATATGTTTAGCTATAATAAAAATTATACTGGTATAAGAATATTCTCTCTACATAATAGTATTATAATATATAATAAGTAATTTATTCTCTAAAGAAGGCGTAGTTTAACTTAGAAAATATGCTTAAAGTGACTTTTTTATTACTAAAGTGATAAAACTGACTGCGACATTGACTGCTAATTGACTGTATATCAGTCAATCGCACTCATATTCATTCTCTTTGGCTATCTGAGAAGACATGAGCAGAAGGCAGCCCAGAAGGTCAGAGGCAGAGTGATCCACCAACCAGTCTGTGCTCGATGTACCTCCTCGAATTACGAGGACGTTTTTCTGTGAGTGGTCTGCCTCTGCAATGATAAAAACATTTATTAATATATATTTCTAAATATTTATTTATTAAACAGTGGCAACACTGTGGGGAGGGGTATTGTGAGGAAGAAAGGAAGAGACCATGTTATTATTATTTAGATTAGGACTATTATTATATTAATTAGAAGTTTACGACTTTAAATAATTATTATATACATTATTGTCATTAGTTTTTATTTATTAAACATTGTTTGAATTTATGGTTCCCAATATTTTTTAACCTAGGGAATATATTATAGGCCAACTAGTGGTTTGAAAACATTATAGGAAGCAATGTGAATCAGAGAAAGGCATGACAAACCACCTTAGAAGCTATATTTTATCAAAAGAAAGACGGCTTAATACGGTTCTGAGACTTGTTTAAGGAGTAATCTTTGCTTTGAGATCGATTTTACAGAGTATTAAATTTGGCGATAAAGTGTAATATAAACTTATAATTAACTATCATGGTTAGGATAACTTTTAGACTCGCTGAAGCAACTTACATGTATATACGCTCATGTTTTCATATAAGCGGCTGCGGTGAAAGCAAATTTTTTATGATTATGTCAACATTTATGCTATGGTATGCACATGAATGAGCACTGTGGAAGAATAAGAATGAAATGTGTGCCTTGGGTACTAACTGACAGTATATTAGAGAGAGAGAGCGAGAGAATCTAAAATGATGCACAGATTTACATATTTCCTGAGAGATGTCAACTAACTTGTGTTAATTAGACATCACTTAATATACATCTAAATGTACAAAGTTACAACTAGGCAAACTATAACAATATGATATTTAACAATTTTCAGAATTTCTTCAGGAAAATATAAAATTGAACTTAAATCTAAACAAAAATCTGTTCGTGCTCGTACGAGGTGACTGCAGCATACATAATAGTTCATGTGCCAATATCTCATGTGATATTAATTTCTCGGTTGAGAGGCAGAGGCAGACCGAGATTAGGAACATTAAATGATTTAGAGTTCCACTCGTATGTGGACATGAATTGGAAAATGGATGACAGAGAGGAGTGGAGGCATTATATACCATGGACCTGGCAGTAAGCAGTGCATGCTCTAAGACAGGGATACTAATTTTCCCTAGATTGGCTATACTTACTAACTAAAATACTACATGGCTACCTGATTTATTTATAGTATATTATTATATATTCTTTTCTTTATTCGTCAAAAACAGACATGATCAAGATACATCACACATACATTGTATATATATATATATATATATATATATACATACATATGTATAAATACATACACATACGATCATAGTTCAAAATGAATTCTAAGAAAGTTAGAGTTCCTACCAATTCCAGCACTAGCATTATACGCTTCGTAAATTAAACACCCGCTTCTACCGTAAGATTTATTGAGGCAATAATTGATTGATTGAGCTTACCACAGTAATCCTGGAGCCACCAGGACCTGAATGGGTGGTGGTGGTGCTGCTGGCACGACCCTTCGTACGAAGTCTTGCCATGTTCTGCTCAGCCTGATCAGCCCTTTCCTCGCTTTCCTCGAGGTCGTGCTGGACCTTGCGGTACTTGGCGAGGTTGATGGCGGCAATCTCCTCGGCCTCCTCCACCTGCCTCTTGAAGGTCTTGATCTTCTGGTTCAGAGCGTCGATCTGGGAGTTTGACCTTTCGAAGTTCTTCCTCTCCTCATCAGCCTGGGCTATCAGCTCTCGGATACGATGATCCTGCTTCCGCACGGTCTTCTCCGTCTCCGAGTAGCGGCGAGCTTCGCTTTCCAGGTCCATCTCCAGCTCTCGGATACGAGTCTCCAGCTTGGTGATGGTTTTCTTTCCTCCCTTGAGCACAGCCGCTTCCGCCTCGTCCAAGCGAGCCTGGAAATATCCATAAACCGCTCCTATAGTTTATAATGATGTAAGATTCAGTATGTTTTAAGAAACATAACAACAAGCCGTTAAAAGAAGCTAATTAATTAATTAATTAATTAATAATTAATTAATTAATTCTTTGTCTTACCTGGAGGTCCTTGACCTGAGCCTCGAGGTTACGACGAAGTTTCTCGATCTGGCTGGCGTGATCTTGTTCATGACGAAGTTCCTCAGCGATACGGGCAGCGTCAGCCATCGCCTTCTTGGCGGAGTCCTCGGCAGCTCTCAGTTCACTGGCCGAGTCTTCAATGTCGGTCTAACAACACAGAAATTATTTATTGAGTTTGTATCCACGTAACAGATAAAACTTATTTGTATTAATTATGAGAAAAATTAATTGAATTAGTTGTGACTCGGTTTAGTAAGTAAAGTAAACATATATCTGACTCCACTATTTAAATTGCACCGATGTGACAAAAATGCGGACTTTATGGGTTCTAATTTAGATAGCAACATAAAAAGGAGACAATTAGAAAATAAGACATCAAATTAACCAGAAACGAAAAGAATATTCTGTATTTATTCTATATAGTAAAAGAAAAAAATCATTTCAATATTTCTATCAGCTCATCCAGTACGTAATCTAAAAAATGAGACAAAACTATAAGTTTGGTATTTCAGATAATTTTATCCCGACCCAAGTTAAACCGGGATTCAAGGGAAGATACTGATGCTGATTTCAGATAATTTTATAGACTCATGTAATAAAGTGAAACTTAACTAACATGAAGTGTCTGTAGCTCATTCTCGAGCTTTCTTTTGTGGGCTGAGAGAGAGGTGACGCTGACAGACAGCTCTGACACCCTATCAGAAGCCTCGTTCAACTCCCCCTCAGCAGCTTTACGAGCACGCTCAGCTGACTCCAGCTGGGTCCTCAGCTCCTCCAGCTCTCCAGCCAGCACGATGGCTCTGCGCTCAGCGGCCAGGTGCTGCTCCTTGGCTTCCTCGCGATTGCGAGTCTCCGTCTCCAGAGCGCTTGACAACTCGTGCAGCTGGGCCTGGAACTTCTTGGCGTTCTTGTCGGCCTCAGCGCGACCTCTGTTGGCGTTGTCCAGAGCAACCTCGAGCTCGTTGATGTCTTGTTCCAGCTTCTTCTTACCACGAAGAGCCTCAGCCTTGCCACGAGCCTCAGCCTCTAGGCTGGCCTGCATGGACTCCAGGGCCCTCTGGTGGTTCTTGCTGTACACAATACAACTTGTCGTTTATTAACTGATTGAGCGAAGCTAAATTTACAAATAACGTTTACATAACATAACGGAACACTGGGTAAGGATGCAAAGATGCTTGTTTAAGGCCCATTTCTTCCTTCCTCTCCATGGTTATTAGTAATAGTTGCCTTTTGATAGCGCATCAATTGCAGCCGGCGCGGATTTAAGAATAGCCTTCCATCATCCTGGGATTTTTTCCTTCAAAGCTGTCAACACTCGGTTTGAGTAGGAATTGACTGAAGAAGTAGGAATGTAATGATGAACCTGTTATATAATTAAATGAGGAAGCAATGAGCCAGCAGTAGCGTTGAGTTTGAAGTTGCATGGACAGCTATGAAAATAAAATAATTCATTCACGATACATAACTACAAATAACTACAAATAGCACCTATTTACTTGTTTTCTAGGGACCACTATTTATATTTTAGAATGATATTTATCCTTTACAAAAATAAGTTCTGACTTAATGACTTAAGTTTAAACTTAAGTCTTATTTAAGTCTTATTTAATCTTGTACTTATACTTATTTAATCTTGCACTTTCTTAAGTACTTATTTAATCTTGTTTTTGTGAAACGTTAGTTTGATCGCCTTTAAAAAAAGACCCTCTGTATGGCCAGTATATTAATGAAGTAACAGTATTCAGATTAAAGTATTAAAATAAATCAATTATCTAACCGAGAACTTTCAAATTCCTCATCTTTCTCAGCCAAACGTCTGTCGATGTCGGCACGGATGGCATTGACCTCTTGTTGGGCTCTGGCTACCTTGGCCTCTTCCTGCTCCAGAGCTCCCTCAGCTTCCTCGAGAGCAGCCTGCAGTTCCTCCTTCTCCATTTCCAGACGACGACGAAGTTTGTCCATCTCATGGACGCTCTTTCCTCCCTCACCCAACTGATCCGTCAAGTCGTGGATCTCATCTGATGAAAATTAATGTAGCAATAATATTTATATTTTATGTTCTTTCGTAGCAACAATATTTAAATTTTATGTTTTTCGGTGGAGAGCTTTCATTAAAGTTCATATTCGGACATTTATCTCTCTTGTTATTAGTGTGAGCTGGATCTTAAAGAACTCTGCAAGAAAGACTAATCTCTTATACATCAGATGAAACTATAAAGTGAATTCTTTACACGCAGGCCTTGCTTGAAATTCAATATTTTAAATGTTTACTTGACCTCTTTCAATTTAATATGTGTTAGATAATAAATAACCTGAACAGGTTGATCGACAGTCAATTTAATCTGGAATCAAATCTTTTGTTGAAATGCAACTAAGCGAAAGTATACAAATATAATTTCAGGAATGTTTTTGAACTTAATATGGCAGATATTTCCTAAAATTTTGCAAAGATTAATGAATTAACTATGCAACACCATATTATTATTATTTATTGCTATTATATGTTAAAACATTAATTTGCTAACAAAAAGTTTATAATAAGTAAACACGCATTATAGTGAAATGATCAACTATGTTGATATCTATCGCTTTTCAATACCACATGCTTAAACCGTTAGGCAATTTAGACCATTTTCAGTGTAACCAGTCCAGTGAATGTCCGAGATTTTACTCTCAGATCAGCGCGGCTGGGATTCGAACCCACGAGGGTTCAATTCACCTCAGGATCTGTCAATTAAAACTTCATGACGTTACCCCAACGCTTTTTAGACATTCTAAAAACGCATAAATAAACATAAACGGATTCTGAATGTAGATGGAGTTCAGGATTAACCTGAAAGGTTCTTGTTCTCTCTTCTCACGGACTCGATGGAGTCGTTGGACTCTTCCAGTTGGGCTCTCAGCTTGTACACCTCGGCGGCGACGCTGCGGCTTTCCTTCTGGGACCTGTCGAGCTCTGCCTGAAGGTCAGCGACCTTGCGCTTCCACTCGTCGATGACCTTGTCGAACTGCCTCTGCTTCTTCTCGGCCTGGTTAGCGACTGAGGTGGTCTGTGCACAGCACATGATATTACATGTTTATTGCTTGGTTTGGCTTTGGTTTCATAGTACCATCGATGCTATCAAGGACGATGGTTGTACTCTAATCGTGTTGTTGTTGTAGTTGTGAAAGCTATTCATGGACGTAGGATAAATAAACGGGTTTATTTGGGTGAGATGCGAAATCTTGAAGTTCTGAAACTTTCATCTATGAAATAACTTTAAATACCATACGTTTAAATCGTTAGGCAGCTTCACTAAATAATTAGGTAGCGGTGACTTACTGATCTTCCAATTTTCGAGATTTCAGTCTCTAAATTTAGTTCGGATAGGAATTGAAGATATAAATAAAGGTAGGTCAGGATAAGCAAGCTTAAATTTCATCACATTATCGGCTTCATCCAGCAACCGCACATAATAATTCTATTCTTCATTCAACTAACGCATTATCAGTATTGAATTATCAGCTTTTCAATGTGCACAAAGAAACGTTATTAATCACACAAAGACTTGTATTCAGGCAATAGTTCACAGGCATTAGAGATAAAATATCATCGATAAAGCTAAGCTGAAACTGTTTTGTATTGCAGGTATTTTTCAATCAGGCTTGTTGGATAATGCAAAGCTACCATATAAACACCATTATTTTGTATTTTAAATAGTAATAAAGACGGAATGATGTACTTTTTGACGCTATCTCGAGTATGCCAAGTCATCGTTAAGTAAGCCTCGTGCTTGTAAAACTTGACGTTAAACACTGTAAACAAAATTTCAGTTGTAATTTTAAAACAGGTGAGCTCCAGAGTAGCTAATTTATACTTCGGTATAAAGCAAATATAACTTTTAACAATACTAAAAATGTCTCTACTTACACGTTCAACTTCCACACTCAGATCTTCCACTTCAGCCTTCAGACGATGATTGGCTTTCTCCAGACCCGCAGCCTTGGACAGGGCTGCCTCAAGATGAGCTTCAGTCTCCTGCAGTTTGACTCCCAGCTTGCGTTTAAGATCCTCCAGAACCTCTGAGCTCACTCCACCCTCCCCACTCTCGAACTTCTGTCGCCAGGTGGCTGCCTCGTTGTTTGCCTTGGTGACCAACCTCTGTATGTCAGCGCGAGCACCTTGTTCCTCCTCCAGCTGATCTCTGAGGGAGTCAAGATCGGCCTGGAGGTTGCGAGCATCACCTTGCAGCTTGACCCTAACTCGGCTCTCCTCCTCGAGAGCGCCCTTGGTTTCATCGAGTGTCTTCGCAAGAGCCTGTTTGGCTTTGGTCAGCTGGTTAACCTGACTCTCTGCTTCTTCAAGCTTGCGGACAATCTCAGAGTTCTCGCTCTGGGAGCGACCTCTGGAGTTGTTCAGCTCCTGGATGTCGCGGTTAGCCTGTTCCAGTTTAGCGGTCAGCTCTGACAGCTGAGACTCCAGGTGCTTTCCAGTTTTGTCTGCATTTCCCTGTAGAACATAAAAAATCGAAATATTATAGCGCATAGATTAAAGTATGGATTGAAAACATTTAATACATGTGATTGGTTAAATTATCATCAAATCGTTTGCCATACTATTAAACTATTGTGTATGTCACTCTTTATTTTGAGTGTATCGGAATAAAATAAACATAGTTCTCTCGCTCTCTCAAACTACTCTACTTAAAATTTAAAAGTTTACTTTATTTATATTTCAAGTTACAAACTATATATTTTAGCTAAAGCTATATTGATAATGGAATTATTTCTTAAATATGTATCACATCGCCACTGTCTGCAACCAGTGGCGATGTCGATAAGATATTCGACCGCGGATCAGTATGTGCGGGGTTCAAATCCTGGGCTCACCCGTCACTGACATCACTTTCGAGTGAGGAAACTGACGTTAACATTAGCTTGGTACCTTTTTACAATTGACTAAAACCATTGAAGGCCCCTACCTTTGCTTTAGCGATGTGATCAATTTGAGCGCGAAGATCTTCAACTTCTGCCTTGTACTGAGTTCGTTCCTTCTCAACTCTGAAAACCAATAGGCACTTATTTCTAGATTGTTTCAAATTAAATGTCCTACAAATTTAATATTAGTGTATTAAATATATTTACCAATTATTTTTCATTTTATTTATTAAAGAATTATTTTATTTCGTGAAGATAAACCTCTTGGATAATAGCATGTGTTGCAAAAATTAAATTTATATAAGTGCTTTGATAATAGTCTGTGATTATTGAAGATTTCTACGAGTTAAGGCCGAATAGAATAGAATTTAAAGTCCTGTTATTGCTTATGATAGATGATTTTAATGATTGCAAAACATGTAATTTCTAATAAAAGTAATATTAGATCAAGTAGAGCAACTTACAATTTCTAATATTGTATCATTCATCACTAGTTATATCAACCAAGCTATTAAAAAAATAATAAAATTCTAACGGTTTTCACAAATATCAGTCTCCACTTGGTTTTATAATGGATTGACACGCTTCTCTTAGTAACCTGGTAAGATGTGAGATAAACAGTTGTATGATTCCAAAATAACGTAGAGTTAGCAGAGTCATCGAGAGATAATTTAAATATAAATATATATATATTTTATTTATAATATATATATATATTTATATATATTATATATATAAATAAAAAAATTTAAAGTTTTAAAGAATAAATTTATTTGCAGTACTGACTACTTTTTAGTTAGCCTTGTGGAGATTATCCAGTTGCTCTGAGAGCTAACTTCATGATATGTTTTCTGATAAGTTATCTGATAGCTGATGAATGATGATATCTGATATGCTAACTGATATAAAGTTTATAAATGATTTAAACGCTTACTTTTGCTTAGCCTTGTTGAGATGATCGAGTTGCTCTGAGAGCTCGTTGACTGAGTCCTGTTGTTTCTTCCTCAGAGCAGAGATCTGCGCTTCGTTCTGGATGTGAGCCTCTTCCATGTCCCTCCTCAGCTTCTGCAGCTCCGCCTCTCTCTTCTTGTTCACTTCCAGCTGTAATAGAATCAAATTCCAGTTCAGTTTCGTGTCTCAAGAGCATATTAGTGCCGTCGAGCACGTAATTGAAACCATAGATATGCTGCTAGGAATGTTACAGATCCTGGGTATATGTTGCGATTCAATGAAAATATAGTACCTTAGAGCGCAGTGCAATATAATGCATAAGGAAATATCACTAGAAAAAATAAATAACAAAATACTACACTATAAAAATTTGTGCTTGACTCTTATTTTCATTAAGAGTCTTTATATCAATAATAGATTATGTTAATAAATTATTAGTAATTAGTTTGAAGGGCTAGAGTGCAAAGCATTGCTAAATGTAGCAATACATGTGGCGTTAATTAGCAGCCTAAGTTGCTAAAAGTCTGAATGTGAATGCCAGGCAACCCTAAGCCAGAGATAGTGTATCAAATACATTTAATTATTGCATTATAGTGTATTGAATTGTATTGGATTGAATTGAATTGGATTGCTTATTAATGGATTTCATTGAATTACATTGGATTGTATTGAATTGTATTGAACTGTGCTGTACTGCACTATTCTGTTCTGTACTGTACTGTACTGTGTGGTGTTGTTGTATTGTATTGTGTTGTATTGCATTTCATTGCATTGCATATTGTATTGTATTGTATTGCATTGCATTGTATTGTATTTTATTGTATTGTATTGAATTATATTGTATTGTATTGCATTGCATTGCATTGAATTGCATTGCATTGTATTGTATTGTATTTTATTGTATTGTATTGTATTGTATTTTATTGTATTGCAATAAAATCTTGCTCTTCCACCTTCTCGATCCGCCAAAAACCTTGGAGTCATATTTGATGAAAACTTTGACTTTAAATCCCATATCTCTTCTGTTTGTCGCGCTTCTTTCTTTCAGATTCGTCAGATTAGGTAAATACGTCCATCCCTTACTAGAAATTCAGCCACTATCCTTGCTAATTCTATAGTTCATTCAAAGCTCGACTACTGTAATTCATTATTACATGGGTTGCCTACTTCTTCTCTCAATCGTTTGCAGCACGTCCAAAATTTTCTTGCACGTGTTGTTTGTAAGTCCTCTCGACTTCAATTTCGCCGTCTTTCTCTACTTCGCAGTCTTCATTGGCTCCCTGTTAATCAACGCATAAAATATAAAATAGCTCTATTAACTTTCAAAACTCTGCGATTTGGCAAGCCTTCTTACTTATCTGAAATTCTTCTTCCCTATCGTCCCTCACGTGTACTTCGCTCCACCGATGCCAATCTTCTCTCAGTTCTAAATATTCTCACGTCATTGGGCAGACGTTCATTTTCTTACGCAGCACCCACAATCTGGAACTCTTTACCTGCCAATCATCGCTCTTGTTCTTCTTTCAACATTCTCTAAAAAGCTTAAAACTTACCTTTTCCCACCATAGACATAATCAATCTACCTTGACCATTTTTTGATCACCTGACTGGCTTTCGTTTAGGACCTTACTTCTCCTCAGCACATTTCTTTCGCAGATTGGTCTGGGTGAATTGATCTGTAGTGATGTGTGCTGTTGGGGACGTCCATGACATCATCCCTGGATGAGGAAACGGACGTTAAACCTTTACTTATTATTTTATTATTATTGTATTGTAAAGTGAACGAGACAACTAAACCTGAGCCTGAGTGGCGCCCCCTGCCTCATCCAATCTCTGAGTCAAATCATCCAGCTCATTCTGAAGATCCTTTCGTCCCTTCTCAGCCTTTACACAAAGAATCATTCCAACATTTATATATAATCGTATGGATATAATGATGTGACATATGATACTGTTTAATATATGCTATAATGCACATTAGAATGGAAGAATAGTTGCAAAAACGGAATTAAATGCCCATTAAATGCGGAGGATATTATATTCTTAACGTCAATGGCACATGCTGCTTGCTTTTCTCCATAACAATCAAACAGTTGGAGCTACTGTGACAATGTCTAGCTTAAGGCTCCAGAGAGACATATGTTTTATTTTCACAACCTTTTTACCGAGTAATAACATTGAATGTCATAAGGCTACGTGAAAAATAATTGACATGCAGATGTAACCATTTTCTGCAATATTTTTCTATTCTTTACCTACACAACTAATAATAAAACACTCATGCATAATATAAAAATAATTCAACGCATTAATTTGATTTAAATGGAAGGAGACGCGCTGGCACACTTATTCAAGCGCACTTAAAGAGCGGGCATGTAGCGGATTTGAAATAACAACCTACCTTACTACGGGCCGATCTCTCCGCCTCCAGTTCTTCTTCTAGCTCAGCTATGCGAGCCTGGGTAGAAACATTGCGTTAATATTAAAATCATAATATAAGATAATTATAATCATTTAAACATATAATAATTGAAACATAATAATAATATTATAATAATATAATTATTAATATTGAATAATCTAATTATTAAATGTAATTATTAATTATTTTAATAATTTAATTATTAAATATTTAATAATATAATTATTAAATGTAATTATTAATTATTTTAATAATATAATTATTAAATATTTAATAGCTATAATATAATTTAATTATAATCAATTAATTATTTTATAATTTACTATCATAATATAATATAATTATATTAAAATTCATAATCATTTATGTAGTATAGCTGTGAGATAAAATGTGTAGATCTTTAATGATTTCAAGAAAATTAATTTTTGTCTGAGTTTGAGCAAATATAAATACTGACGATATTAAGCGGCATTTACCATAGATAAACTTAATCAAAATGTTACATTTACTACTAGCATTTAAGAGTAAATCTGCTTTGCTCACAATCAGAGTTGACAAAATGAATAACCTAAATCAACGAATGATGGTCAGTGACCATGAAATTTCTGTTACATATATATATAATATTTTAATGCTTATAGTATATAGTATTTTCTCAAGGTTTCTAGGATTAGAGACTCTCTTCCAGTACAATTTTTCAACAGATAAGATTTATAAATAGATACTAAATGAATAGATTTATAAATAGATACTAAATGAATAGATTTATAAATAGATACTAAATGAATAGATTTATAATAGATAGTAGGTAATTGCCATGATTCAGGCCACTGTTCTATATTAATTTGGAAATCTCTATCACTGCCTGCTTTACGTACTGAAATGTTAGATTTCATATTATCGGCGAAAATATTTGAAACCACTGATCTTGGTACAGATTTCTCATTCTAATTGTTGTAAAATATAAGTATAATCGGACCTAACTCACTTCCCTATACCCCACCACTCAAAGCCGGATATCTAGAGGAGACCGACGTGAAGACTATGACTATTTGAGTTCTATCGGATGCATCTCGTAAACTGAATTAAAATACCCGTGCGCTTATTAGTTTAGTTTTAAGTTTAAGTTTTAAAAGCTTTACGTTTATACCATAACTTCTTACAGTAGTACAACGCTATCGAATGCCCGCGAAAAATCAATGAAAGAAACTAAAATGTCTCGAGAGATATAAGGGAGTTATAATCCTGCATAAAAGTCACGAAGTCGCCGTTCGAATGGTATAGTAAGAGGGAAATAGAGAAAAAGATTTGGAAATCTTGCACAGTTATGAAAGTAAAACAATTTAATAACAAAACAAGAAAATTGAACAGTTAACAATTTGATTATGATTGGAAAGACAGACCACAGAAGCTTCGTCATAGAGCACGTCTTAGGTATACAATGAGAATAACTTACATTTAGTTCTTTGATTTTCTTCTGCAACTGTGCCACTAAACTCTGTTCGCTTTCGAGCTTAGAAGTTAAAGTGCTCAGTTCACTGTCCTTGCTGAAATTACAAGATCACACTAAAGCCTTTTATTTATCCAAGAATTTATACTGCCGCTGCTTCAAAATAAGGTACATTCTTTAGTTATCACTTACACAACACGGACGACAATGCTTAAACTTAAGATTCATGTAATTTAAAAGATTCGTTAACGTCATTTAAATATGACCCCAATAACATGAGAAAGTATTCCTCAATGAATTGACAAGAACTAATTTAATTGTGAAAATTTTGTATCTACTTGCATTTTATTTCAATATTATATGATATTTCGCGCAGGCACAACAATAGAAGATTGACAGATTTTAGTCGTTTCTACCGTTTAACGTTCTCCTCGAGTGCTTGCTTGGCCCTATCCAGCTCTTCTACAGTATCCTGTGTCTGTTTCAAATCCAACTCCAGCTTCCTCTTAGCCTTCTCCACGTCCGCTCTGATCTTCTTCTCTCTCTCCAAACCGTCACTTACCTACACGGACGTAAAATGAATGATGATAGTTTTTTAATTGGTAGAGTAGTCAGGAAGATCAGCTTTCATCAGCCATGAAATTGCAATAAAATGTTTATTTAAATAAGTTCGTCTAAGCTACTACAGCATTTCACGAATGCGATTTTTGGAATCTATTTACTAAATCTCTCTCTCTCTCTTCAGTGCACTCCCAAGTGGCAGGTTCTAGGTACATATTCATACTCAAAGTTGCTTTCTCGCTCCATAAGATCACTTCTTAGATCAAAAAATTATTCCCTTCACAAAGTCTATGTCAAATTATTGTTAGTCTACGTCTATTTTACTAAATACATTACGTTAATATCGAGTAATTATATATCACGAAAGAAAAAAGAACAATATAACAAAGTTAGATGGCATATCATGAAAATATTTAGTAAAGATTTTTGTATAGCAACTGTCAACGTCATCAAAAACACCAACCTCATCAATCTGGGCCTCAAGCTTCTGCTTGAGTTTGTTGAGGTGGTTGACCTTGTCCTCCTCTGCGGCAAGGTCAGCTTGCGTCTTCTTGATCGTCTCTTCCAGATTCTTCTTATCCTTCTGCAGCTTGCCGATGTTCTCATCTTGACGAGCCATCTCCTCGTTCAGAGTACGAATCTGGTTGTCCTTTGTCTGCTTCTCCTGTTCCGCCTTCTGGAGGTTCAGCTCCAAGTTTTCGTTTTTCTTTTTCATTTCGTCCATTTTTTCCTCCAGAGCGTGCTGCTTGTCTGTCAAAGCTTCTGAACCTTGCTCCAAGTCCGCCAACTTTTCCTCCAGTTCTTTCACAGTGTCTGCAAGCTCGCCCTTCTGATTGATCATCAGTTCTAATTTCTCCTCCATGTCCGCAGTGGTGCTTTCTCCAGCAGCCAGCTGGGCAGCGAAGTCATCTTTCTGACGCGCCAGAAGAACGTTCTGCTCTTCAATCTCCTTGAGCTTCTTCTGAGTTCTGGCAAGCTCCTCCTTGGTCTTCTCGAATTCCTCCTGTTGTTTCTTCATCTCGTCCTCGGCCTTGGCCTGGTTGAGAAGAGGCTTGACGCGGGTGTAGAGCTTCCACCACTGCCAGTTCCTCATTCCCATCCAGCGACGAATATTGCGCTGAATCACGCTCAGAGCAACTCTGAAGCAACAACAACAATAGCAAGAGTGAGTTCACGGTTGTTTCTCTTTGCTAAAATGTCATTTTAATTCGTTTTTAAACTTAGCTAAACCATTCCATTAGACTTCCCGGGTGTAATGTATAATTTTATAGCTAATAGTGGTTTTTATTTAAATAACAATTCTACGGTGTATTGACTTAATTCGAGAGATCTATCCCTGGGAAAGCCCATTAGAAAATTATTGAATTTTTAGGACATGAGAACTGAATAGATTTAGTTCAGAGAATTGATTACGATTTAAACACAAGGTAATAGGAGTGCGTGATATCATCATGGATGATCATTTCACTTTTAAGTGCAACCCATCTAATACGATGTCCGGGTTGTATCATACGAAAAGTGTGCCAGCAGTACTACACAACCGTAAACCATTTTCAACACATTAATAGCCGATCTTATGTGGCGAAGATATCTTTCACTTCGAACGATATCGTCGCCGAAAGTCGCTTTTGCATGTTGTGAACGAAATTTCGCTCGATATCTGAGCTGATTTCAGCTACTTGTGACGGGTAAGATATCTTCTGAGATCCGGGCGGTTATTGTCTCGCGTAAATTAAAACAAAGTCGTCGCCAGGCGGCTGACATTCAACAGGCCCAAGTGGCTCCAGCCAATAGGAGAGCGCGAAATCCGTGCAAATGTTTAGAGTTCTTGGAAATATGACATAACAGGCTCAAGATAAAGTTGAAACAAGAAAAGCTTCATTATATAGAAAAAATAGATTTTTAGTTATCTAGCGGATAAAATCAAATGATAGAGATTGATATCGATGAAGCTATCTTTCACTTAATAATATTAGGCATAAGTTAACTAAAGAGAAAGCCAGGTCCAAATAAGTGGAACACTCAGGGAGAAATATGATGCCTAAGATCCTGCAGCAGTCTCCACACACCTCTGATCCTGGAGCTTGGTGTAGTTCTTACGGATCAGGTATCCCCGGACACGAGCCTGGAAGTTGGCGACAATCTTAGCGAGACGTTCATCACGCATCTCCTCAAGCTGACCCAGGATACCGGCCTTGAAGAAGACCTTGGTGTGACCTATACGGTACTGATCTCCAAGGTCAAGGGCAGCCAAGACCTTCTCTGAGGCCACCTTGCCATCAACGAAACCAGGAGGAATCGCGTTAGGAGCCAGGATGGAGTATCTGAAAATTATACAACAAATAACGTTTATATGAAAACTAAATCTATTGAAATATAAAGCTAAAGTTTAAAAGCAAAAGGAATTATGGATAATTTAACTAGAAGTAAATTACGGATGCTAAAGAAAGATCAAGCAAAGTTTAAGATTAGTTTCCTTCTCGGTTAGATGTCAGAGGCGGGTTGAACACTTGATTTCAATCCTGCACCTACTGATCCGCTGTGGGTCACTACCAAATATGCCACCGGATCAGCTATATTCTTTATACACGATGCTCCCTTACTCTGTGAACACCTTATTATATTTAAACTCCGATTCTTCGAAGTAGTGAATTATTTATGAATCAATTTTTTGGTGCTTTTTTATTGCTTTGCTGCACATATGACACACCGAATTACAGAGTTTCACTACTTAGTTGCTATTTGGATTAAGAAATCGATGACGCTAGATGCAGAAGATCGCTATCAGGGTTAATTTGAAATGGTCGCTTATAAAGAGTCGTACCTTTGTTTGAACTCAGAGTAGACGAGTCTGTTGGGGAAACCTTTACGACAGATACGGATTCCCTCCAGCACACCGTTACACTGGAGCTGATGAAGAACCAGTTCAGCCTCCAGTACACCTGGAAGACATTAGACGTATGTGCAACAGATAGGGTTAAATGAGTATCTATAGAAAAGTAAAGGACAAATTGATATAGGCCTACATGTTTGTTAATGAATTGAAAACTGATACATTTTTCATTGCGATATGAGAACTATGTTTATGTTTACTATGTTTATTTGAGAACTATGATATTAGAGCATCAAGGTAATTATTAATTTATTATATGCACATCCAATTGTTATCTTTGAATAAATATCATACATCATTGCGATTTGGTTATTTAAGTCACATTACTCTAATTAACTGAGCGAACGTTACAAAGTTTAACAGGATTACTAACCAGGCTTCTTCTGCTCGTTGGGGATGAGACAACGCACAAACGAGGGGTGGGTGTTCTTCAGGATGGCCATCAGCTTAGCCAGTTGTTCCTGTGGATTACATAAACAACAATGCACTAGAATACAGATCAGCTTAGCCAGTTGCTCCTGTGGATTACATAAGCAACAATACAGTAAAACGCAGATCAAGTTTTATGTATTCTATGAGTTAAGACACCACAGCCAAAATTTTGCGGCAGTACTAGAATAAGTAGGGGCTCCTCAAGAGAGATTAATTTCAAGTAGCGTTCAAGACGAATTAGGTATTTCACTGCCTACTTTTTCTAGTATATGAAATAGAATTAACTCTAATTACTACCTTATACAATAGAGTATCATCGATTTAGCGCCAGCTACGGCAATCCTCACAAAATAGCTTTGATGTATTCAAGTAAAAGAGAGACAAATTTGACTATTTATTCAATCGATACAATAACAGTATTGGTCGTAATAACCCTTTCTTTACTGCTGGTACTTTGTAGTCTACTTCCTATTACAAGTTAAATCTGTGACTTTCAAAAACCACCCCTTATTTTACCAGCGGTACTTGAAAGTCCACGTACAAAACTAAGACGTTCTTACAGTCTGGATGCGAGAGAGACCAATTACCCAGAATGCCTAGCATCTAAACTGACCAATAGCGTCGCTGTATTCTTGCTTCAAAAAATAATTATAGTATCGGTAGTTCAAATTAAAAAACATAGAATAATTAGATCGTGCAGCTTTGAAAACATTTTAATTAATTCATTGATAGATCTCAATCCTGTATCGGTGGACATAGCGGTTTGCTCTTATTTTGGTTTCCTATTAATTATTTTGAGCTGCGAAATTTCGCCTACCTTGTGTGTTGCAGAAATTGTCTGGTAAGCGGATCCCTTCTTCTTCTTCTTCGCGCCACCGGCCTCTGTGCAACAACATCATGAAACTATGTAGTAAAATAATAGAAAAATTTGTCGCTTAGCTCTAGATACTATCATCATACTAGTGTCACATTTGTGTATACCTCGATAAAAGGAATGTATTACTTGTATTACCAATATTCTAAATAAAAGTATAAATTATTCTAAATATAAATTTGGTAGAGAGGGGACTATGATCATTTATTTGTAGCTGAATCAAAATCTACAGTAAATTATAGTAGTATAACCAAAATATTCGCATAGATGAAGATCTGCAAAACTGTAGTTGTATCATAGCGACAACTTGTGACATTTGTAACTGGGATTTGCGTAATTGTCAATTAGCAACTAATCGATGTAGAAACTAAGTAACATGCATTTAACGTAATTAGGTTAGTCCTAACGTAATATTGCAGTGTAAATTTATTAGTAGAGGACATTCTAGTTCAGATAAGATAATAAAAATATACTACTACATTTCTTAAAGAACTATAATATAATAATTTTCGTTCATTATAAATACTATGATGCTTATTTGTTTGTATATAACAATTCTAATAAAACAATGGGATTTACCCTCTTCCGGTTCCTTGAAGAAGTGGGACACGAGGGGTTCCTTGGATCCGGCCATCAGCTCCACGATACATTCCTGGATGGGATCCTTGTTCTTGTCCAGCCAGCCGTTGATGTTGTACTGCACCTGTTTAATCAATCAGTCAATCAATCAATCATTAAATCAATCAATCAATCAGTCAATCAATAATTTAATAAATCACTCAATAATAAATCACATCATTGAAACGGCTAATCAATCAATTAATCAATCAATCAATCAGTCAATCAATAAATCACTCAATAAATCGATCAATCAAAAGTCAATCAATCACTCAGTTAATGCGACTGGTACAAATGAGTGACATTACTTAAGAGCAATTCATTAATTGCAGTGGAAAGTCAAATGCTATACTAAAAAGCCTTCAATCACAACGAGTGATTTAAAGGTACAACCCATTAGTATAAACAACAGAGCTGCTACATTATATAAAATATACGACCAATATAATATACTGTAGCTCTATTGAATGAAATTCGTTTCGCTGTGCCTAAATAAACGACACTGAATGATACAAATTCAAAATTCTGAACAAATTCCAGACTGAGGCGTCCTCGTGAGTTAAACCCCACATTTCCATCTCGTGGTTATCAAGAGATTTATAGACAAATAGAAAGAAAGAACTGAAAGAAAGAACTTTGAAAAAGATGAAAAGAAAAAGAAGAAATTGTCTAGTGCGTAGAGGAATATTTAGAATGAACTATTAGAGCAATTCCAAAGTCTGACCAACCTGGACACTATTGCTTATTTACATTATATTTATTAATAGCAAAACTTAGACCATATCTTAAAAAATAACTCAATTGTTTTGTGAAAATATACATTTCATTCATTAAGAGAGATCTTATCTGAGCACAACTCACAGTGCCGGCGTAGTGGTAGATCTCGAAGTGAGGCTCGTACTTTGCGGTCTTGTTGGGCTTTGGCTTGCCGAAGTTCTTTGATTTGCCGCCACCGTGATTCTCGTAGAGCTTGGCGAGGAAGGTCTTGTCTGACGCCTTCGGGAACATGCACTCCTCCTCAAGGATGGACAGGATACCCATGGGCTAGATCAACCAATCGCTTGATTAATCAATCAGTCAATTCATCACAATACATACAGTATGTTTTGACAGTATATACCTATATATAAATCAGTCCTGCTCAAGGATGGACAGAATACCATGGGCTAAATCAATCAATCAATTGATCGATCAGTTGATCAATCCAGCAATCAATTATTCTCCATATATATAGAGTAAATATCAGTATATCAATCAATCAATCCAGTTCACGGATGGATGGGTGCATGAGCTACATTAATCAATAAGTCAATCAGACCATCAGGGTGTTCATGGTTTGCATTTATAGATCAATCAATCATTCAATCTATTAGGAGAACAGCATATCATCAAGCTGCGTTGATTAATCAATGAATCGTTCAATCAGTCAACCATTGATATATGCATGTACAAGGAATATATACCATTCAATACTATCACTGTAGTGAACCTAGACCGTAATATTTTGGCAATATGTAGAGTAATGAAATGGGTGTTTATCTTTAAATAATAAATGCCGAGTAAGTCAAATATAATAAATATGAAAAGGAGAGATAATGTTGCATTTGGTAGAACGGGCTAAAGTTGGATTACATTTCGTTGGTATAAAACTATATAATTCTCTTATATTGACACAATACATAAGGGAAATATAAAATTTCATACACGTTCGGTTCTGAGCTCTTCAACAGCTAAATTAAATTTTAATTAGGTTTTTATTTTAGCTTTATTTATTACACCCAAGCCATACCTTCTCGATCAGGGCGATACACTGTTCCAAGTCCATACCGAAGTCGATGAACTCCCACTGGATGCCTTCCTTCTTGTACTCTTCCTGCTCCAGGACGAACATGTGGTGGTTGAAGAACTGCTGGAGACGTTCATTGGTGTAGTTGATGCACAACTGCTCAAAGGTGTTGTACTGAAATAACACAATTATCAAACTGTTGCCCAATTGCACTCATCAGTGTTGTACTGCAACGAAATTTTTTTTTAATATTTATCAGTTGGTTGGATATCGAATGGCATAAATCTGCATTATCCATGCCCAAATCTCTATCATTTGAATGAAAAGTGAATAGATTACTTATCTGATAACTTGAAAGCTTCTAGTTTGTATATTAGCTAGGCACGTCTTCTGATGCACTCAGTTCTGCTGGAACAGACGCTAAGCAGCCTTACGGCTTACAAGAATGAAATTCGTGTTAAGTCTCAAAAACGATTCAGATTAAGTTTGTCAATATTGACACTCACATAATCTTCAAAGTTTTGACATCGGTTAAAGTTCTCGGTGAAAAATATTTTCTGTATGATTTGAAATCCATGGTTCTTACCTTACAATAGAATCTTATATCATGGACCAGCCAATAGAGAGTGCACTGAGAGAGAGAGAGGCTCTTACCTATATACCAATGATGAATTTTGTTACCATAGTAACTGATTCTTAGCTTTTAAATTAATTATGTCGCAGTCTTGAAACAAATGAGTATGAAAGAGCACCTTAAAAAGTTAATTTCACATCAGAAGGGTTGAGTTAGAATACCTCAAAGATCTCGAAGCCAGCGATATCGAGCACACCGATGAAGTACTGCCTCTTGTTCTTCGTGTCTAGGGTCTTGTTGACACGGGCGACCAACCAGGTGAACATACGGGCGTAGATAGCCTTCGACAGAGCGGCCACAGCGTATACCACCTGAAATTACTCAAATTACACATTTGGCAACATATTAGGTTCGATGCATTCTGCAACCTGAGGCGAAATGATAAGTAAATATGAGCAAATTCCTTCTCTCATCTTTTCTTTTGCAATCTTATTACATGAGACCTGACCCAAAACAAGTTCAAGGGCAGAATTGAAGAGGTTCTGTGGGTTGATATATAAATTATACATATAAAAATTGCTCTTATATAGAAGAAATAGCAGAAAATAGAGCAGAGTTGACGCAGACCCTTGAACAGTGTAAGGGCTAGAGGAACAGATAAGATTCTTCCATTGAGAGCTCTAAACTGCCCAGCAGTAGGGCAAATCAACGTAACTTTGAGTAAATATTACGGCAATAATGATATTATCAAAATCAAGCACTTAAGGCATTTTGTAAAATAACATTTAAAATAATATTTACAAATAAAATAATATTTTAACAAATTACTAATGCATTCTACCTGGTCTTTATTCTGACCCTTGGTGACGTACTCAGTGCCGACCTTGACCCTGGGAGTGACCAAACACTTGATGAGGTCAGAGCAGTTGAGACCGAGCAAGAAGGCAACCTTCTCAGCGTCTGTGTAAGTAATCAATCAGCAATCAATCAATCAACAATTAATAGTGATTTTATTTTAACAGCATTTAATCGTAGTCAAAGAATGCATAATGTATTTGAAAAGTTAGAATTTTAAAGAAAATAATTTATGTTACAAGGGAGAATTATACTCCTCCTAAACTTACTAACATACAATAAAATAGATAAGCCACAATTGTAGCGAAAAGTAAATAAAAATTGTAGAAATAGCTCGATTCAATGAGCATTGCCTTACTAAATGTTAAAACTATTCATATGGCCGCAGCTTGTAGATAATTTTACTAAATATTGCCTAACGTAGTTACTTGGTACAGTATTTAAGCATCGGAAATACCACGAAATAAATAATAGGAATTTGAAGCCAAAATCAATATCATCGATGTAAGCAGCCAGTATAGGTTACAATAATTTCGTACCTATGCCAGGCAAAGGCAATCCTGCTAAACAAGCGATCCAGTTTTTTACAAGAATATTAATTCATTGACATCTAAAATAAGCATGGGTGCATATTTAATTCTCACCTTGAGAGTGCAGTAAATTTTTTTGAGATGTGCATCATTTTCATTAGTGGACATTATGTATGATGTGTACATCATATTTAAAACCATACCCTGAGTTCCATCAGCCTCAGCCTGTTCTTCTCTGGGTCTCTGCTTGAACTTCATCTCACCAAAGTGCAGCACAGCAGCTGTGCACTTGTAGAGACCCATCTTCTCTGATTCTTCAAAACCCAGGACCACAAACGATTCCTGAAAAAATATCGTATGATATCCTTTAAAATTGAAAAGCTTATCAGAAATGTTTCACATTAGTGAAGTTGTTTAGGAGCAAAATGATTTCTGGCGGTATTTCCGAAAGATCTTTTGCATTGGTATTACATGTAGAAGCTTTTTACAATCACGTATAATTTCAGTTGTTCCATTTTCTTCTATCAGATATTACCAACACGAGACGAATCAATCCACAATAAATCAGATTAACACTGGATTAGGATAATCTAAGCACACTAGATTAGGTTTATTACCAGTATATTATTGAGATTAATAATATAATTAGAGACTATTTCTTATGAGTTACAGTAATAAATACTAAAAAAAAGAAGTTTATAAAAATGAAATTAGACTTTCAAATCTATAGCCTCCTGTCAATCTCGCAAGTGTGCTATCACTTGAGCTATCAAATCGTTCAAACATTGATCACTCGTACCTCAACAGTCTTTAACCTGCTTATCAAGCAAGTGCGCTATCAATTGCGCTATCAAATCATTCAAACATTGATCACACGTACCTCAACAGTCTTCATTTCCTCAGGATCATCCATGTTCTCAACTGTCAGACATCCCTGGTTAATGAAGAAGTACTTGCTTGCATCCATCTCCACCAAAAGCTTCTCTAAAACCAGTAATACAAACATCATCATCATCTTCTTCCTTTGAATCACTGTTAAACTAGGGTCGGGATACAAATAGACTGCCTCAAATCCTCTCTATCCTACACTATGTCATCAGTCAATCAAATATTTGAAAACCCGTAACACAATGATTACACTACAATTTCAGTAGCAATTTGGTATTAGGTATTACTCTAGCTCAAACAATACTTGGAATCGTCATCAGTTAAATGTCTTGAACGACACAGTCGGTTGTCCCAAAATAAAGATGAGCTCGGTTTTAATTTTAATTTTAGTTAAAATATATTAAATTCATCATGTGGTAACACATCCAATATAGCTAAAATTTTAAATGTCTTTCTTTGAATCTATGGATATATGGACTTGTGGATAGTTGCGTGTGTACTCTGGCACCTATTCGATTTATGAAACCTAAGTTAATTCATAATTTCATCATTAAAAGTAATGTATTTCAATTGTGATCTAAATAATTTCAAAATAACCGGTTGTACTTAAATAGTTCCTAAATATCTGAATCCATAAATTCTTAGTCACAAATGTTAATTACGTTTGCTATACCTGCATATTGGGGATACTTTCCGCAGAGCAGCCAATAGAAGATGTGGTAGTTCCTCTCCAGTCCAGGCATCTGATAAGTGACACGTGACTTCTCCAACAGATCTGGAAGCACAGACATTCCATATTTTCCAGGCTAATGTTATACTTATTTCTATAATATAATACTTATTTCAGTCTGTACAGTTGCATTAAAAATATCTCTGAATTATTTCTACCGGGTCATTTCAAAAGATAATAAAAGATTATATCTTCGTCTTAAATCTTTCTCCTTAAGCCGTTGTTTACGCCTAATGTGTTTAGTTAAATCTGTCTTCGTGTATTAATTATTTGATGTTGTTGCCAAACGTGCTAGAAATGCAAGCTTATTCCTTAAAGGATTAACGTAGAATATATAACGTTTGCTACTTGAACTATTTAGAAAGTAACACCTTAGAACAATTGATATAAAGTATATATATATATATATATATATATATAATATTTATATATATTCATTTTGTATAATATATATATATATATATATATATATAAAGTGTAATCTTAATACTTACAGGACTCGATATCTGCACCGGCTATTTTACCATTTGTGCCGAAATGAATTCTAACGAATTTTCCCTAAAAATAAAATCAATGTAAAGCAATAGTTAAAAGTCTTTCTGCAATTTTAACTAAAACAACACAGAAAGGCATTAAATAAAATGACTACTAATAATGATCGAGCGCAGAAGAAATAGCGAAAATTCAAATAAAAGGTAATTGAAGAAAGAAAGCGCTAATCAAATTCATTGTGCCATGTTCATAACTAGACATAAAAATAGATTCAAACAAATATTTTAACAGTAATTAACAATTCGATAATAACTTTGAATTTAAATTTATACAAAAAATCAACTAATGAAATTAATTAAAACTCTAAAGTTAATTAATATAAGCATATTTCTCTTTAGACACAAACACACAAAACTGATAACAGAATAGTCTACATTGAATACTGACTGCTATCTTAGTAGTCTTGCATTAATTTCTATCAGTGGATTGTAACAATAGCACTAAATCCTTTCTTAATGATTTTTCATTAATAATCATACTATATATACAGCACATATACTTTGTTTATATGTGCTGAATCTGACAACCGCAGAAAGTTACAGTACGGAAATTCCAACAGAAATAGTAACAAATGACAGATATAGCTTAAACAGTTAATTGTCTACTTGTAAGAGAGATGACACTAAAAAAAATTTTCGATAACATTTACTACATGTATATTACAACATTATATAAATTCATGGCTTATACTATTCATAAATTCCATATAGGGCGTACTGTACTATGAGTAAAAAAGTAATATTAGTATTCGTTAAATTAACTAGCATCATCTAACATTATTATCCGAACTTTAATTTCATACTTACGAAACGTGAGGAGTTGTTGTTACGCACAGTCTTAGCGTTACCGTAAGCCTCAAGTACAGGGTTAGCCTGAACAATCTGGTCTTCCAGAGTTGCCTTTTTCTGAGAAATATTTAATGATAGAAATATTACAGTTAGATTTCTGCCGTTATACTAACTTTAACAACAGGCTGAGGATTTAGACGACAGATGGACAACTGTAATTTCTCTTATTTTTTATTTACATATTTATATTTTTATTTATGTATATTTATTTTTACTTTGGTTCTAATAAACTTCAACAAAGAGGGCGGGACACCTGACTGTCAATAACAGCATAATTTCGGTAAAGAAAATGTGTTCAGAAATAACAATAAAAATAAAACAAAAAAACATCATCATCATCACCTTTACGTTATTCCCAGTCAAACTAGGGTCGGGATACGAATAGACCTTCTCCACTCCTATCTGTCCCAAACTATATCATTCGTCAATCCCCAATAATCTCTTCCATTCGTTTGGAATGTTTTAAGCAATTTCAGGAGCCTTGGCGCTCACCAACCGAATGCCCTTTCTGACGTTGGTTTGGATCTTAGTGCTTTAGTCGCAAACAAAAATAAAATAACAATCAAAAAATAAAATACTAAACTAATATTGATTGGTTAATAAGAGAGAGAGAGAGAGATATGTGTTTATTTCAGCATCAACATCAAATAATGAAAGAAATACAATAATAATGTAAGAAATACATATTAATACAGAAAAATAATACTAATAATACGCTAATGCTTTTATGGTATTAATATAGTATTTACCACATTAGTTTAAATAAATAATATTCATCTTAAATGCTTTACATTCTTTGACATTAAGATGTAAAGCATTCTGATTAATTAATTCGTAGCCTTCTGTTTTGCTCTTTACGCTTCGATGCTATATTCATTATTTATGTTTATTATGTCCAATTTTTCTACGATCCACTTGCTATGTTACTATGTTTCCGTTTTTCCGGTAGGCAGCTAGATAGACCTCAATTGTGCTCTTTTTGACGACCGTTTTATTTTTATTCTGTCTCGTTATATGCGCTGTTGTGTATATTTTGATTCAGTTACAAATAAATGATCATGGTTCTCATGTGGTCAGTGTTTAAGGCACTAAACAGTAATAAACTAAATATTTATAAGATTTACGAAGAACACTTGAATACCTCATCGCCCTCTTGTTTGGCAGAGGCTGCCGCCACCTGAGCAAAGTACGAAATGACCTTCTTCGTGTTCTCAGTCTTACCGGCTCCAGACTCTCCACTACAGTAAAGGTATAATTAATCAGTACAGGTTCACCACTTTAGTAGAGGCACGGTTAATCAATACAGATTCACCACTGTAGACAAAAATTATCTAGTTATATTAAAATACATTATTCACTAAATTATGGAACGACTTAGTTACTGAGTTGATCAGTCCCCTCAATTAACGTTGAAATTCCAGTTAAAAGAGATTCAGAGTGTGAAATTTTTGAGATTATTCTGATTTTGGGGAAGGCATAGCCTTAGTGAAGGGATTAACTTGTTGATCTAAGGAGTGAGAAAGCAGACTTTGAGTATGAATATGCATCTTGAACCTGCCACTTGGCAGTACACTGAAGAAGAAGAGAAAATTACTAGTTAAGAAAATGAAATTAATTATTTATTGCTAGATTTATTAAAAGAGATTATATTATTCTTTTTATTATTGAGATTTTATTATATTATATTATTCTACTGAAACCGCTCTTCTTCGTATACATAATGATCTTAGCTTGGCCATGAGTAACAAACAGGTTTCTGCCTTGGTTCTTCTAGATCTCTCTGCTGCCTTCGATACAATTGACCATGGCATTCTAATAAATAGGCTTAAATCTTGCTTTGGCATTTCTGATTCTGCTTCTTCCCTTCTTACATCATATCTCTCATATCCCACACAATCAGTTGTTATTGGTCAAAATCGCTCTTCTGAACTACCCCTCCTACGCGGTGTTCCTCAAGGTTCAGTGTTAGGTCATTGCTCTTCTCTTTATATATCACTCCTCTTAGCTACTTGCTTGCTCAGTCTTCCATAAATTTTCATTTCTATGCAGACGACACTCAACTGTATATTTCCTTTTCTAATCATGATTCCGATCAGAAACTGGCCCATCTCTCATCCATTCTAGACAAGGTTTATTCCTGGTTTTGTGCTAACCGTCTTGCTGTTAATCCCTCCAAAACTGAATACCTTTTAATTGGCACTCCTTTGCAAAGAAATAAAATTACTAATAATTCTGTTAATTTTCAGAATCTTGCTCTTTCACCTTCTTGATCCGCCAAAAACCTTGGAGTCATATTTGATGAAAACCTTGACTTTAAATCCCATATCTCTTCTGTTTGTCGCGCTTCTTTCTTTCAGATTCGTCAGATTAGGCAAATACGTCCATCCCTTACTAGAAATTCAGCCACTATCCTTGCTAATTCTATAGTTCATTCAAAGCTCGACTACTGTAATTCATTATTACATGGGTTGCCTAATTCTTCTCTCAATCGTTGCAACACGTCCAAAATTCTCTTGCACGTGTTGTTTGCAAGTCCTCTCGACTTCAATTTCGCTCTCTTTCTCTACTTCGCAGACTTCACTGGCTCCCTGTTAATCAACGCATAAAATATAAAATAGCTCTATTAACTTTCAAAACTCTGCGATTTGGCAAGCCTTCTTACTTATCTGAAATTCTTCTTCCCTATCGTCCCTCACGTTCACTTCGTTCCACCGATGCCAATCTTCTCTCAGTTCCAAATATTCTCACGTCATTGGGCAGACGTTCGTTTTCTTACGCAGCACCCACAATCTGGAACTCTTTACCTGCTAATCTTCGCTCTTGTTCTTCTCTTTCAGCATTCTCTAGCAAGCTTAAGACTTACCTTTTCCCACCGTAGACATAATCAATCTACCCTGACCATTTTTGATCACCGGACTGGCTTTTGTTTGGGACCTTGCTTCTCCTCAGCACATTTCTTTTGCAGATTGGTCTGGGTGAATTGATCTGTAGTGATGTGTGCTGTGCTGTTGGGGACGTCCCTGACATCATCCCTGGATGAGGAAACGGACGTTAAACCTTTAAACCTTAAACCTTAAAATTCAACGTTCCGTTTTAGTATTTCAAGAAATGCTTTTAATAATAATTATTATTATTATAACACGCATTATAGTGAAAATTTCATGACGTTATCTACACCTCTAACCATTGCACTATTGAGACATTCTCTGCTCAGTACGATCAATTAATACAACATCATGTTATTTACAGGCAGTTAAGTTAATTGCTATCAATTTGTTAAATAATCTTACTGTCAAAATCCTGTCATTCAACTCTACATTTTAATAAACACATAGTAATATTCTAACTTTTAAAAATACACAGAATAATAACACATAGTTCCATTTGCATGGTGAGTCAAGTAAAGCATATAGTTTAAAACGACAGATCCGTTAGGATTTGACTTCCCTAGGGGTCTTGACTCTAATTTTAGGTTACTGAAACAGACGTTAAACCTGTATTCTTACATATATATATATATATATATATATATATATATATATATATATATATATATATATATATATATAGAATACAAATAGGAAGTAATGACGTAAGCTTACGTAATCAGCATAGACTGATTTTCACGATCTGCAAATAACAACAAAAACAGCAACAATAAAAGTGCTACTGTCATGACAACATCGAGCACTATTGACTCATATTCAAGCCGAGGAGCAAAGAACAAAAGAGTCCATCGTTAAACTTTACGCCTAGATCTTATACTCACACTCATATAAACAAACAAAACGATTACATTAAACCTCTGGTGACCCTGTGCTTGTATGCATACTTGTATGTGTGCTTGTATGCATACTTGTATGTGTACTTCAATAATCTTATTTATCTCTCATCCTTTAATTAAATTACTTCTATTCCATACTCCAGCCAAGATGCCATCGACTAACAGTTAGATAGCTTTACAAAAATTAACTTACCATGCCCAATATTTCGCAAAAAATTAAGGAAATGACTCACTTCTGAAGAGTTTTCAGGTTGCCTTTCTCGATAACTACATCAGTGAGCCCTCACCCGCTCATAGGAGCTACATGTACTTTTGACTGGGGCCAATGGCGATGTGGCTGGAGCCTGTGGCGATGTAGCTGGAGCCAGTGACGATGTGACTTCAGCCAGTGGCGATATCGCTAAGATACTCGACCGCAGATCAGTATGTGCAGGGTTCAAATCCTGGGCTCGCCCGTCTCTGACATCGCTTTCGAGTGAGGAAACTGACGCAAACACTAGCTTTACCAGCTTTTCCTTTGATAAAAAATGCATGAAGTTTTAGAACTCACCGACAAGCATGTTCCTGTAGGAATTATCAGCAATGGCGAAGAGATGGGGCGGCATCTCAGTCCTACGCTTGCCCTGGTACTTGTTGACCACATTCTGGGTGTAGATGGGAAGTCTCCTGTAGGGGTTGATCACGACGCAGAACAACCCGGAGTAAGTCTGATAAAAACATCAAAGTAACGATTCTGTACTTCATTTAGGAGACGAGTACAAGAGAAAAGATAGATTACTTTTTGCTTTTTTAAAAGTTGTTTTAGATTGTTTCTAATTGAACTAAGCGTGAAATTAATCAGACTAACTGGTAGAACAACAATTTCTACAGTTCCACTGTTCTTTATGCTTCTTAGAAAATAAAATTACCACCAGAATTGTAGCTGATTTCATAAATGTTTTCGATAACATTAACTACATATATATTACAACATTGCATAAAACTGTAAACAGATACATATTTTATCTTATTGCCTGTTACATAGGATCCTAATTTCTCGTTCATTTCTTAAAGCAAGGTTGCCACTAACATAGATGAAACCGTTGCAGTAGCGAGCCCTGAGATTGTACAGCACAGCTGCCTCATTGAGGTAGGTCATGTTAGCCATGTCATCTAACATGAAGAACTTGGGTGGATTCATCTGCTGAATAGCGTCCTTCTTAACTGTTCTGTCCTGTTCATTCAAACATTCATAAATATTCACAAAACATTCATCAACATGTTCGAAAGAGTCATTAGCTGAATAGCGTCCTTCTTAACTGTTCTGTCCTGTTCATTCAAACATTCATAAATATTCACAAAACATTCATCAACATGTTCGAAAGAGTCATTAGCTGAATATCATTATTCTTCTCGATCTTGTCGCTTCAGTAAAATATTCACCAAACATTCAGATGCTGCAGTACGTACTACTCAACGGTTGGTATAAACACATTGGACCCGTGAAACAAAATTAATTGCAAGTTGACAAATAATTTTCTCACAAATTTATTTACTCAAATAGTTTGGAGTCATAGAAATACCGCCACCAGCTCTTTGCCTTGACGAATACCCAAATACGTAAACATCGTGTGATATTGCATGGATATGCTACAGACATAGCCATGCAATATTGCACCTGAAATATTACTTCTTTACTGTTAAAGTTTAATGCAACGTTTTATAATCCAAATAAAGATTAAATGTAAACAATATCGTTTTAAATTAACTCTAAATTATATAAATTGATCATTAATAATAATAATTAGCATTTAAAATTATGAGGTTATGTTAAATTTTTAATTAGTCATTTAATGAATTTCTTACTAGATTAGTTGATGTATCCATCAAATATGGAATATTAAAATGAGATAAGAGAGAATTTAAACAATTACATGTATATTCGGATTTATATCACACAGAAGCATTTATATTATACAAGTTAATTATAGTTATGTTAAGTTAATTGCAAATATTGTCAAAATGCTTGACCTCGCTGTTTTCCGTATGAACAGTGACTTCATCACCCTTCGTGGCAGTGATAGTGGCCTTCAGGAACCCTTCCTTGTGATCCGGGATCCAACAGGATGTCTTGGCATCGAATGGCTTGTTCTGCTCCTCCATCATCAGCTTCTTGTCTGGATAGAGATACTGGAAGTCCGGATCTCCCTCGAATGGATTCATTCCCATCATTTTGGCGGAGTTCTGTGGTTAGTCGACTGCTATAGAAATCTTCTGAAAAGTCACGTGACTTCTAGATCTGACGAACAACCAGTAGTGACGAAGCCTTCGACTGAAAGATGGAATAATAAAATGAGATAATACAGAATTTAAAGAATTTTACGTATAATATACATAAATTTGTTAAAAAATTGTAATAAGATATCTTAATTACCATAAAATTGTTAAATGCTTCTGCGTGATATAAATTCGAATATTACTCTGATTTATATCGCGCAGAAGCATTTATATTATATACAAGTTAATTAGACTCTGTTGCACAAAACAATGTGCAAAATCTCATTCAGAGGCTTCATTCAATTAAAGAACAGACCAGACCATTGAATAGATCGCAAAATCTGCATGTATCTCATCATTAGACAAGAATTTACAATGACTTTAGCATAAATGTCTACAATGATATAGCGTTCGCTTGCAGCTACACAAGTTGGCTCTTCGAAAACAAATGCGGTTTCTATCTAGCGTTCAATATGCATTAGATCCGAACTTCAGACGAATTTCATTCTAAAGTCGGACAAAACGAATTTTAACAAAGCTTAAAAGCTAAAAGCTAAAGAGCTAACAAAGTAGGGAATATATTTGACGTCTTTTACGGTATCTAAATATGTGATAAACAGAGGAAGCCAGAAACATGCCTCTGCAAAATCTTCACTAAAGTTCAATTATATATAGAAAATAAATGATGATAAATTTATTTCATCTATTTTATTTTATTTTATTTTTAAATATTTATTTTTATCTATTTATTTATTTAAAGTTTATTTTTTCTATTCCTAACGATATAAATAGTGGTAGTTACACGAAAAGAGCTTAAAAATACCCGTAGTTTATATAGCTTTAGTTTATGTCCCTTTAATTATATACACTATTACAATAATTGTTAATTGTATGATTGTAGTATTGCACCATAGCAAAAATAGGTATAAGAATTAACTATACGTGTACAGACTGGGGCAAAAAAAAATAATCCCCTAGCGAAATCTCAATAACTTCGACAAAACTCAAAAGATTTAAACAAAATATTTTGAGCATCAGGAGGAGGAATTTCTGCATGGATTCTGCACTTTTAGTGAACAAGTATTCAGTACTTATAATATATATATATATATATATATATATATATATATATATATATATTACCGTTTATTGACTTCTCATAAATAATGAAATAGAACCAAAGTAAAAAAGTAAAAAAAAAAAAAAAATACAAGACATGGAAGATATATATATATATATACACAATAAACATAAATATACACATACACATACACAAATATACATGTATATATGTTTATATATATATATATAAACATATATATATATATATAATATATATAATAAATATGTATAAGTATAAATGTGAAATAACAGTACGATCGGGTGAATGACATACCTCCAGACTATCGTTCTGCTAGTTCTGAGTTCTTGAGGGGAAGTTTTATACCGCGACACTCTCGTACGCCCTTCCCCCGTCCCATCTCACCTAATAGGCCCCATTCCCACCTCACCTCTGAGGCCTCAATCCCACCTCGCCTCAGAGGCCCCTAGTCCTAGGTTAGCTCACCTGAGAGGCCCCTAGTCCTAGGCTAGCTCGCCTAAGAGGTCCCAGCACACTGAGAAAGTCTCTCCGGTCAGGAGGCGAGAGAGCAGTCGACCTGAGCCGAGAAACTGCTACCAACTGGTGGGCGAAGTGATATTTATTTATAGGGGAATATAAATAGAATCATGAAGAATAATGGTATATCAAAATGAATGTTAGATGATTTAAAGATCCCCTCGCATGTGGACACGAAGAAGAAAACGGACGATGGGGATGAGTGGAAGCATTATATACTATGGATCTGCCAGTAGGGAATGTACTAAGAGAGAGAGAGAGAGAGAGAGGATATTTAAAATGTTTAAATTATATTTAAATACTTTCAATAGTTTGCTTCATATTTACAACTTTATTTAAAAGGGAAATACAACATTCAAATGACTGCATATGAGATAGTGAATATCTTAAATGAAGTCATCTGAATAAACAAACATAAGCAGTCGCTATAAAAAGCAACGATTACTAAGAACCACGGAGAGGAAGGAAGAACTATCCAAAACAACAAAAACAGAAACTAAGAAAACGTAATGAAAACTTACAAACATGCGGTTGTCATTTTGTGAAACCATATGACCAAAAAGAAAATATAAAGTTAATAAAGTAAAATAAGTTGAGAGACATGAGCTGCTTGTCACTCGACCCGTGCGAACAGTTTTATTCATTATTAATATTTCAGAATATATCTCTCTTAGTGCACTGCCTAATAGCCAGCATATAACTCCATGGCATATAACTCCTCCACATATTCTATCCTTTCTCTTCATGTAAACATACAAATTAGTTATCAATCATTCAACATCTCAAGCCTCGGTCTTCATCTAACTTTCCTTCCTTCTATTCTTCCATCAATTAACTCTTTCAGTAGGTCTTTTCCTCTTTGCATATGACCCATCCAATTCTTTCTATTTCTTATGATATGCCACTATTGGTAATATTGTTTTTGCTGCGTTGGATACAGAGGATGTTAATTTAGGAAGATTGTGATAAATGACAGAAGATTATGTAATTGGGGAGGGAATGGCTCGTTCCTACACTCTATTGCATCTGCTGAAATCAACCATCAGCGGGGTACGCAGCCAGTGATACGCGAATCATTAATGAGTCGCAAATAATTTTATGTGTCGGCGTGAGAATTTAGGCGGGCCTTTAAAATTTTGATCACTTTATATGGTTTGATTTAATTAAATTTTACAAAATTAACATTAATATTAAAATATTAATATTAACATTAATGAACATTTATAAACATTGTCATGAATTCATAATATTTATCGATTTCCTGACTAGTTAAAATATACAGTATATTTGCACTCTTGGTACAGTATTTATTTTATACTTAAAGCTGGTAAAAAAAGGTAAAAAGCTAATTTTAACGTCAGTTTCCCACTCGAAAGCGATGTCAGTGACGGGCGAGCCCAGGATTTGAACCCCGCACATACTGATCCGCGGTCGAGCATCTTACCGACTTCGCCACTTGCTCCAGCCAATAATTAAAATAATTTAATAGCTCAACATATAGACCTGATAGCTAAAACAAATCAAGATATGACTAAATCTGCCCTTGACATGACGGTAGTTGGAATTAGTTTAGTTATTTAAGTTAAATCACTAGCTATGTTAAAAGCTTTTCATTGAATTTTCAGTGAATATTCTGTGACAAAAATGCTATTTGTTACTGCTGCATCTGAGCTGATTTTAGGACAAGTTCTGTGGTTTGGACGAAGCTAGTGACATGACAGTATCTCCTAACTCGAAAGCGTATCAGCGACGAAGAGTTCTGAATTTGAACCTAATACTTACAGATCCTCAGGCGTACATCCAATCGACTTTGCTACTGCACCAGCGTTGTTTCGAAATAATTAAAGCTATTATGTTTATTTTTAAGGTTTGACTTAATCTGAGATTTGAAAGTGGTAAGTTAGTCAAAAAGGTTGAAAACGTCTGGATTTGAGGTCATACAGCCAAGTAGACACGGTGCATCTTTGAGTGTGTTATCATTTACTCAATTTATCATCGATAATAACCATAATCATTAGAAGGGCTAACGATTAGGCTTGCATTGCAGGCATGAAGCTTACAAATACGACCTGACCATTAGAAGAATATTTCTAAGTTCGTTGTGCTATCTCTCTCTACTTCGTCTACTGTGTCTAGTCTGAATACTGCAGGTGATAAATATGATTTACTCGATTTACTGAAAAAATGTAGTTGCATGTGTAAAAATTAATAATTGTCCTAAACGAAGGGCACGGGTTAAAAATTTGCCAGTAACTTCTACAACCACCATACAAAAAGCATCACTGTGTAATTGAATTCAGAGCAAATAGAACAAGCGGCTACCCAATTCTTGTCTTGAGGTAAATATTGGCCAACATGTCAAAACTGTTGACATACGATTTCAAGAAAGTATAGAGCAAATTAACTAAGGTAACATTTTAAAAGAATATCACTGAGAAGTTTAGTTGAAAATAGGAATTACAGTAGAAATGGCAGTAGATTTCTACCTAATTTTACTTTCTTTTTCGTAGTGGTCTTGTTTGATATGAATCAACCAGCTTGCATTCTAAATATAAATCCAGCCTCTATCAGACCATTCATTTCAAAGTCATTAAATTCATTTTGTTCATGTAGCTATGTATGTCTGCATATCTATAGGCTTGAAATTGGCACAAACGTAAATCGCACGTCCAGCCGATCTAACTTACAAAATTCATAGCTTTATACAGTATATGATTTTCATTTTTATTACTAATCTGAATTTCTACATCCTGAGATTCTTGAGCCGGTAACTTGCTTTATTATCGACTGTTAATCATCCATGTAGTATCAAACTACCAGTGGCAGACCAGTGTAGGATTGCCTAAGGGCGGGGTGGAAAGGCGTCACCTCCCAGAATATTCTTCTTCTGGAAGCTAACCGTCACAATAATTTCTTTATTCTTCTTATCTTCTTAAACGAAGACAATCAGTCAATTAGGCGATAGTTATTAAAAGTAGGCCTAGTAGTAGTAGTAGTAGTAGTAGTAGTAGTAGCACAAATGTTTATTTAAAAGTCTTTAGACCCCGACAAAAAATTGTGAAAGCAGACAATTCAACAGAAGTGAAATATATTGAAGTAGATTAATACACACAATAAAATAATTCATTCTAAAATATGGGAACTATTTTCTACGATCAAGTATTTGACTATCTGAAACTAAAGGGCTTCCTGTGTCAGTGATGACGAATATATGGTGATTTGGTAATTTTTATTAATTTGTGCCTTGGACTCTAAAATCTAGTAAGTTAAAATAATTTTTAAAATCAGCATTAACAAATGCTGATCGTGCATATGTATTAAAATGCCCCAGGTTTTGCGCCTGGACACTGAAGAATAGAACAACTGTTAATATGCGTGCTGTAAGAGGCGACTAAGCAGGAACTGAACAAAAATGAACTGAGGAAAATTAAAGCAAATCACATAGGAAAGCTACAGTTTCCCATGTTATAGGCTATCCAAAGGTGTGGACAAGGTATAGCCTTTATGAAGATACTAGCCAGTTAATCGATGGAGTGCTCTTTATGGCGTGTGGCAGCAGAATCTGAGTAGGAATATGTATTTTGGATCTGCCATTTCACAGAGTTTTGAAAGAGATATTGAATCAGACAAAATTGAAACACCTTCATCCAACCCCCAGGTTTTTTTGTCCTAAAGCAGTCGTAGAATACCCGACACTTGCTACATAGTTCTGATAGCTTACTCGTCTGATCGTCAAATTTTATTCTATCTTATGATTTAGATGTCGCTCATAGATCTTCCACTCAGCTGGAGGCTGGCTCTGAGAAGAATATCGTGTGGAACTGATTAAATATCAGTTCTGTTAGACTTTTGTATTGTAATAAAAAAAACTCATTTCTTCGAAACTGCTTCCAGAAGATATACTCCTTAAGATCTCTCTCTCTGTCTCTGTCTTTCTATCTCTATCTCTCCATCTATGTCTCTCTCTACCTCTCTCTTTCTCTATCTCTCTCTCTCTCTTTCTCTCTTTGTGTTTCATTCGATGTTTCTCAGTTTACAGACCTTAACATCAAGAAGTTAACATCAAGAGAAAGAGATAGTGGAGAGTTAGACCTAAGTAGGGGAATTATATGCCATGGACCTGCCGATAATCAATGTTCTACGAGAAAGCGTGTAAGGTGTCTCAGAGTCGAGCAGATCATAGAAAAAATATCAACAACATACAAGAGACCGGCAATTGAATATTATACTTGGCTATGCTTCGTAAAAATATGTAACATAATGCTATCATTGACGTTCAGTTCATCTTATTGAGTGTTTAAACTTTAAAATTAGTATGCTCTGAACCGTACACTGCGAAACCCTCAAAAGATATTTAACAGCAATTTTATTTAACAAAAAATCTCAACAACACACATTTTAGCAGCAAGAGAACAGCGAGAAGACCTAAACGAAGATGGAAGGACTGCCTTGAAGAAGACTTGAAGGCTGCTGGAGTTAGCATTTATGGTTGATAGAAGGCAGAAAAGAATGAACATCGAGGAAATGGCAAAGACTAGAGTTTTGTGGCGGAACATCTTAGAGAAGTCTTTGGCTAGAACCAGCCCCAGGTTGATCACATGACATGACATGACACTGCGTTAATACGCACTGTAGGCAGCATTATGAGGGACAATAAGCAACATGAATATTTAACAGTGATACTCTGTTAAATATTGTATTTAATTTCTCTGTATAGTGAATAATTCTGATTAGCAATTTTTATTTAATTGAGTTTGATTAATATTATGATTGAAAATTTGTGTTATGTATTCTACGGATTTATTTAAAGTGATTTATTTCTACGCGTAATTTAAAGTGTAGATATTGCGTTGTAAACCAATGATGTAGTGATCAATATGACATGAACAATTTAAACTGAATCAGTGCGGACAAAGCTAACTAAAGAAAAACTAGAGTATCACAGTAAAAAACACACTAAGTACTAGAACTGCGTGGTTCACGATTTTATCTAGGGACTTAGAGATATTCATATCAGATTAAACATAGTAGTTATGCAAAATTAAACAGTCACACGAATACTGTTATACTGCGTCAAATAGAGGATAAATAAATACATAAATAGCTAAGCTTAGAAATAGGTAAATAAATATACAGAAATAGATTAGCAGATAAATAGACTAGCTTGAACAGAGAGAAAACGGTCAAATGGAGGATTTCAACGTTCCACTTCTTATTATATAACTAAAACAGGAAATAATGAACAGATCATGTAATATATAGATGATTTTGGCTAACAACTTGAGAGCATCAAACGATTTGAATCTAACAATGTGTGTTAATTATTTCCAATATTTTTCTTCGAATTATTTTTATTAAGGTGAGCTGCTGAAATTCTGACTTTTAGAATTCAGGATTTTTTATTTTCTGTGTTATATTCTTTGTCATTTTTTCTTACTGTGTTATATTGTTGTTTCTTGCAATATGACTTTATCTACTGTGTCCATTCATTCTTGAGAAATTTTAGTGTTAACTTCCTTTATGAAAATAAAGAATAAAGCTTGACAGATGAAGTCGTTAGAGATACAAGGATATTTTGTACAAGATTAAACCATGGTAAAGTGAACTTAGCCAGCAATAATTCTTATCATGATAATAACACGGTATAAATGTATAATATACATGTACTATGCATAATATATAGTGCACTGCGTCTGTAGTCTCAGTCAGCACTTTACGCTTTCTGTTTCAGTCAGCCTACTGTTGTGTCTGTTATGTTATGTTATGTTATGTTATATTACGTAATGTTATGTTTTGTTATACTATGTTATGTTATGATATGTTATGTTATGTTACGCTATCCTATGTTATGTTATGCCTCACAGTCTGAAACTTGGGTACAAATCGTAAATCGTAAATCAGACAGCAATGAATAATATAATTTGTTTTCTGTTAAGGGATTCTTCACAAATCTGCTTTAGCTACAATGTGTATAACCAAATAGCAATACTAAGTAAGCTATTTTGTATTTTTTCGATAAAACCTTACCGCCCCATACTACCTCGATAACCAAAGTTCCAATGTCAATGGTTCTAGGGAGCGTTCTATTTGCTTGAACCTGAGTTCAAGCAAACATTAACGATTATCTGCATAATTGAATGTCCTATATATTAAACCGTGTCCCCTTAGGCACTATTTATATGGAAAAGGAGAGATTTGAAATAGATATTTCTGACAATCGAGAGATAATTTTTCGATTATTTAAGGCTTTTAGACGTAATTTTCATCATTTTCTTCTTAGTTTTTGGCAAGTTTTTCTTTAAGTCATCACTGCAGGATTATAAGATTTACTCGCATTCTTTGTAGACTTTAAGAATAAATGTTATGGGCGTGCTATTGTGATGAGAGCCAGAGTAGGGTGTAGATATTTAGCACCGTTTACATTATATTGAGATTTAACGATTATTAATCTGTAACGTTCCTCTACATTAGATATACTGGCTAGAGCCAGTGGCGATGTCGGTAAGATATTCGACCGCGGATCAATATGTGCGAGGTTCAAATCCTGCCCGTCACTGACGTCGCTTTCGAGTGAGGAAATTGACGTTAACATTAGCTTTACCAGTTTTTACATTCTGCTTTTATGATCAATTGAGAAATAACTTCAGCAGCCAAATGAATTCTAAAGGTTTAACTGACGCAAGAGTTTAAACAGGTGAATCAGGTGAAAAGAGTTCAAACTTTTTTAACTGTAAAATCATAACAGTTGTAGATTTTCGATGATAAAGGAAAACCCAGCAACTAATACTGCAGTTCAGCCCAGGCAAATCTGAGTATTTTTCGCTTTTCATTCGTTCAGCAAAGGCTTCTACTACCATTCAGCTGCTAGCATCACTCGTCGTCATATAAGGCCGGGATATTTCTATAGGCCTATTCTAAGAACAAAACGAGCTAATAAAACATTGTGCAGCATGCCGGCGCATGTTGATATTGAGTATCACGGGCTGGTGTAACCTGTTCTCGGCCGTAACTTCACCCGGGCTATACGGCTATCAGATCGACCGAGCAGGCTGCTGAAGAGTTAAGCTCGGTTGAGCGCGGTGGGTGGTGAGATTATAAAGCTGCTGAAATGGCAGAAGTTTGAAATATCGTATATATTCTCTGGTACTGGGATAGAAAAAAACTTGATAACAGTCGATCCTAAAACTGGAGGCTTTTACAGAGCCAAATAAATAATATCAACCATGTAGATATTGAGAATAGTAAAATGAGAGCTTTGAAAAATCTGAGAATACTTTTAAAACAATTGAACAATTTTTTAAAATTTAAGTTATTCTTTAAAAAAGTTGGCTAACTAGTAGCTTTAGTTGCTGTGATTTGATGATTTTTAAATATGCAACGAATAAGGATTCATAAAAGTGCAGGCTAGTAATTTGTTAAAAATTAATTTCATTGGACACGTCACATTACAATATGTTGCAGTGAGAGAGAGAGAGAGAGAGAGAGAGAGAAAGAGAGCGAGAGAAAGAGACAAAGAGAAAGAGAGACAGAGACAGAGAGACAGTGGGAGAGAGAGAGAGAAAAAAAAAGACAAAGAGAGAGATAGAGACAGAGAGACAGCGAGAGAGAGATAGAGAGAAAGAGAGACAGAGAGAGAGAGATAAGAACTATAACTATAAAACAACTGAGTGCAGAAGCTGAAAGCAGGTAAACTTAGCAGAGTTACATAGAAGTCTCAGCACAGCAGCTGCAGCAGCTGCAGCAGCTGCTGGCACTGATCGCAAGCAGCTGTAACTTAGTTTCACAGCAGCTGCTGGAACATTAGCTTCCTGGCGCGCAGAGCGTCATATAGCCGCACTGGTGTCTGGTAACAGAAGGCATTATCCATCAAGGAATATTCCAGGCGAGTCCGAATCCGCAAACGGAACAACAGTCTAACTCAAGTCAAGGGCAGAAGGAACGATATTTAGCAGGGTACGCGTTGTCTGACGTTTGATGCATTGTTGTTGCTTGCATAATGTAAGAGTGAATATAACAGCTGAACTAATGCCTGCAGCAGACGCCAGTGCAAGGCGCGTGGGAAATGGATAAAACAATTTCAACTGCACTCTGATTGCCGAGCTAAGAATGAAAAACGATGATATTAATACAACTACAAGAAATAGCTGCACAGAGGTTATGTTTAGTGGTTGAATCTGCTACATGTAGGCTACTGCCTAGTAAATAGCAATTTTGAATAGGGATTAGCATTAACCTCTCGAAGGATTTTCTATGCAATTCAGACATTTGCAATTTGGTATCAGAATAACATTGTATAAACCCTTTTAAGAGTCCAAAGTAAAAAGAAAAATGTGAGAAATATGTCATTCAATTGAATGAAGTTTTTATGACCTTTCTATTCTTCAGCTGATTTGTAAATAAAATCTATTAGTTAGATCAACAGATAGAGACAATAAAAAACGAGAAAGGAACTAATCATCATAGAGTGTCTATCGTTATTCGGAAACAGATATACAGCGAAAGCTATTTTGAGGAACAACAGATATAACATTACGAATTTTTCTAGTTTCAGACAACAGAAAAGACAAGGACTTCTCTAAATTCATCGAAAATGAAAGTTAAAGCATATCGCGCGCGTCAATAGATGTAGTTTGAGAGGATTATGAAAAGGAAGTTGTATATGTAAATATGTTATGCAAATTATATTCACTGCACTGCAGTGAAATCTACTGAAAGTTTAAAGAAGCTAGCATGCAATAAACAAACTATTCTTTATATCAGGATTATATTTTGTAATACGTAAATGCACACTTAATACTTTATTTTATTGCAGCTTAATGCTAAGCTATTTCAGAAAGCTAATGTCTTACTGTCGAACCTAAAATTCATGAATGATATTTAAGTTAAAGTTCTATACAAGCAACGAATCCAATTTCAACGATATGCCGAAATTTACAGGATTTCGTTAGGTAGGAAGCTCGCTATGTTCTACTTTAATTTCAGTTATCGCAACATAGCCAGAATGTCATTATTAGAGTGAACAAGGTCTGTGACTGTGATATTGTAAGGAATTAGATGATAGGATGAAAAGTCTTTGGGATGGGAACACACGCGATGACGCATTCTGAAAATAAAACAAAACAAAAAATACAAATATTGCAAAATTCTAACCATTTATATTTTATAAGCATTCAGTTAATAATTATAATGCGTCAAATATCTCCACAGATCAAGGCTTAACAACAGTCACAGTTATTAAAAATGAGAATAAATGAGCAGAAAGGTCTCAACTCTTGATATCGTTAGTCTAGTAGTTACAACGCTATGACGTTTCAGGGATTCGAAGTACAAATATCGTATCTTACTTTGCATAGGCATGATTATAAATATCGGAATAAGCAAAATAGTGGTTGCCTCAGTATAAAATGTTGAAGCTGAAGCCTAAATATTTTAATAAGTACTCACCAGAAAAGGCATCCGTTACATCTTTACTTTGACACGCGGGTTTCTGAAAAAGTAAAAAAATATAGAAAATAGATTCAACTGTTCAACTGCTGATTAAAAATACTTTAGTAAGCAACACACCATACTGCAGCACAATAATTCCAAATAAGGAAGAAAAGTGAAAAATGCAATCATTAATTAACTACTTTTGTTATTTTTAGCACACGTTTTAGAGAATATTAAGTCAAACAGCATAGACATCTAAAGCCATCTGTGTCTATAGCAATCACTCGATAGCTAGCTAATAACTCAACAGCCTGCTAATGACTCAACAGTTAGCTAATCACTTGATAGCTAGCCAAAGGTAGCAATGACAAGGTTAACTAATACGCTCTAACTGTATACTGTACCAGCGATCTGTTCCATTGAATAGTCATTGACGAATATTTGAGTAGTATTTCCATCAGAAATATTAATAATAGGCCTAACAGTAATAAAGGTTTAACGTCCGTTTCCTCATCCTAGAATAATGACAGGGACGTCCTAGCAGTACACATCACTGCAGATGAAATACGTAGTGAAAATAATTCGCCTAAGTTACAACATCTTTGATGAATTAAGACTTGAAATAAATATTTAATAGAAATATAAAATAAATATTTAAGTCTATTTTGAAATGAATTAAAACTAAAACAATGGATATTAATGACAGAATCTCTTACCGGTTCTTTCGTGTCTGGTGATGGTCGATCCGCCCTAAAATTATAAAAAAATTAAAATATATAAAATTTAAGTATAAAATATTATAGAAAAAGTTTAAAACTAAAATGCAACACAGTCAGTACTAAACTACTTTTAAAACCGGAGCAGTATTCTAAAATTGATGATTTCTTTTAAATGTATTGCATTAGAATTCTGAAATTTAAATAAATATATCGCAAACAATGGCTTCAACACCCGAGATGCACGGTTACGAAGCGATATTTAAAAAAAAATGGCTTAGCGTAACTGATAGGGGCCAATGCTTCTAGATGTGCAATTAACATTAGCTTCTTAAAATAACACATTTTTAGATTTTTAAAGAACAACGGATTAGCTTCTAAAATAAAAATTCAGATCAGTGATGCAGAGTTTAATGTTTAATGCTCAATAGATCTTGCTAAGGCATCTCTATATTTAACAACAGTTTGTTATGCCGCCTTTGCAGAAAATCCGGTGAATTCCAAATGGTAATAAACCTAATTAAATCTCAATTATTTTTCAAATTTCGAAGTCTCTATTGAATGGCTCACCGGGCCCTTGGTGGTAGTGGTGACACTGCTGGCGCGGCTCTTGGCTCTGAGCTTGGCCATCTGCTGCTCGGCCTGGTCAGCCCTTTCCTCGCTCTCCTCGAGGTCGTGCTGCACCTTGCGGTACTTGGCGAGGTTGATGGCGGCAATCTCCTCCTACAAATATCCGCACACATTATGCTCTAACTTCCACGTGGGTAAAATTATATAATAACTATTTTGGCTAGAATAAAAGATATAAAGATAGTGATGCGAGATTAATGTTATGTAGCCAGAGTATGAGATTGAGAGAGAGATATAAAATGGAAGATAGAGAGTTGGAGCTCGAGAGAGCTCGAGAGAGAACTGAGAGGGTAAGAGAGAGAGAGAGAGATTACTACAATGATACTAAAGATTTGCAATGATTTTGATATTGTTATATGGCTTCGCTTCATTACAAGAGGGAGAGAGAGGGGGGGGGGAGAGAGAGAGAGAGGGGAGAGATTGAGAGAAAGACAAAAAGAAAGATAGAGACAGAGAAGATTTGAGACAGAGAGAGAGAGAGGGATAATAAGAGATTCAGGACTCACGGCCTCTTCCACTTGTCTCTTGAAGCTCTTGATCTTCTGCTGGAGCTGATCTATCTGGGACTGAGCGCGCTCATAGTTGCGACGATCTTCTTCGCTCTGAGCAGCCAAGTCCTTCACCCTCCTGTCCTCCTTGCGCAGGTTCTTCTCAGCCTCCTGGTAGCGTCTCTGCTCGCTCTCCAGGTCCACCTCCAACTCCCTCACTCGGCTCTCCAGCTTAGCGATGACCTTCTTTCCACCTGGAGTGGTTTAGAAAAACGACAAGAGTCAATACGTTATAGTTATATGTAATCGTATACTTTATATACTATGAGTATATTTATATTATACAGTATATATATATATATATATATATATATATATATATATATATATATATATTATGTATTATGCATATATATATATATACACTATATATATTATATACGATGTATTATGTATACGTTATAGTTATATGTAATCCGCAAACTATCCAGTTATTGACTTGCTCACAAGATTACTTTTAATATAACTAAATATCAGTTGATTGCTTGTTTAACTGATTGGCTGATTAGTCTGATTGATTGATTGACAGAAATTGTCTGCTTAATGCTTGACAGATTTATTGACAGACTGATTCATTGGCTTTTTATTGACTGACAGATTGATCGATAGACTGATTCAGTAGCTGACTTATTGATTGACAGATTGACTGAGAGACTGATTTATTGACTCTTTTATTGATTTATAGATCGATTGACAGACTGATTCAATGGCTGTTTTATTGATTGATAGGCTGTGTGACTACTTTTAGATGAACAATTCTTTGTACCTCTCATCGAGTTAGCCTCAGCCTCGTCCAGACGAGCCTGCATCTCCTTGACCTGAGCCTCGAGGTTACGACGAAGTTTCTCGATCTGGCTGGCGTGATCTTGTTCATGACGAAGTTCCTCAGCGATGCGGGCAGCGTCAGCCATCGCCTTCTTGGCAGAGTCTTCGGCGGACTTGAGCTCATTGGCGGAGTCTTCTAGATCAGACTGGAAAAGTAATTAAAGCCAATTTTCATCAATACTAAATCTATTATTGATTATTAATGCTTAGCAGATTTTAAAGTGAACGTATTAGATAGCATAGTGAAATAGGCTATTCGTAAACCTCATATTAAACTATTAAATAATGATAAATCATTTCGTTCACCTAGGATTTCACAGTATTAAATCAACTTAGTTGAGTTAATTAGCAGATTCATGGGATTAAGATCGCAAAAACTAAATTTACAGACTCCTACAGCTTTCTTCCATAACTGTCATCTTCTATAACTAGTCGCTACACCGAAAAAGTAATAAATATAAAATTTGATTAAAAAATAATGGTGTTTTATCAATTACAACCTGAAAATCATCTGAAAATTATTAATTATAAAATTAAAATAAAAAAACACCTAGAAAATAAACCCGAGAAAACATCAAAACTAACGTGCATGGCCTGGATATCATTCTCGAGCTTTCTCTTTTGAGCAGCCACTGAGGACACCTGCGACGAGAGGTCCGAGACGCGATCAGAAGCCTCGTGCAGCTCTCCCTCAGCAGCTTTACGAGCACGCTCAGCTGACTCCAGCTGAGTCCTCAGCTCCTCCAGCTCTCCAGCCAGCACGATGGCTCTGCGCTCAGCGGCCAGGTGCTGCTCCTTGGCTTCCTCGCGATTGCGAGCCTCTGCCTCGACGGCGCTCTGGAGCTCATGAGCCTGAGCCTGGAACTTCTTCACGTTCTTTTCCGCCTCTGCACGGGACCTGTTGGCGTTGTCCAGAGCAACCTCGAGCTCGTTGATGTCTTGTTCCAGCTTCTTCTTACCACGAAGAGCCTCAGCCTTGCCACGAGCCTCAGCCTCTAGGCTGGCCTGCATCGACTCCATGGCTCTCTGGTGGTTTTTGCTGTACACAAATAAGAAAGGAAATATTGCCAAGAAAACCACAACATTAAATTATTATGAAATAGTGTAAGACCTATCTTGTGCGAAATTTACAATCTTGATGGAATTTTTACACTATTAAATATTTTCTTTTAACTAGACTAATTATTTAAAATTGCGATGATGATGATTTTAACGTCCGGTTCCTCGCCATAAGGCAATCTCAGGGATGTCTCTTGCAGACTCTACACAAACAGGCGCCAAAGTACCACACAATGACGACTGAGTACACAGAGACCACAAGAGAAAGCGAGATCAAAACAGTGCAAGTCCATGGTCCATGATGATTGATCGAATGATTAATTTACACATTGATTGATCAATAGATTGATTGATTGATATCCATACCGGGAGCTCTCGCATTCCTCGTCCTTCTCCGCCAAACGTCTGTCGATATCACCCCGGATGGAGGCGACCTCTTGTTGGGCCCTGGCGACCTTGGCCTCTTCCTGCTCAAGGGCGCTCTCGGCTTCCTCGAGAGCAGCCTGCAGTTCCTCCTTCTCCATCTCCAGACGACGACGAAGTTTATCCATCTCATGGACGCTTTTTCCTCCCTCACCCAACTGATCCGTCAGGTCGTGGATCTCATCTGATGATAATTAATCATCATAATCGATGATGACATTCAATGGAATCAGATGTTAAAAATCCAATCTTTGTAAAAGTGAAGGAGAAGAGTAAATATTCTATTTATTGAAACTGATTTGAAAGCAGTATAATCATAACGCTAGAACTATAATCATAAATAAAGATACGACAGTGGTTTCGTCTAAGTCATTCCTTGATCGTATTGCAGATATATTTGACAACTCTCAACCTAAATCTTTAGTTTATTGGAATTGAACTGTAGCTGCATTGTTGTACTGTTGCTGCACATCGATTACTTGTGTCTTCCCCACAGAGTAACAGAAGATCTCTAACTAAAGATAATGTTTTCTTTCTATAATCCAGCAAACAAGCAGATATATCCGATGCATTTACATTAATAAAGGAAATTCCAGTGCTGCCATTCACTATCATTTGTCAATATGTTAATAATAATGTGTACAATTATTATATATATATATATATATATATATATATATATATATATATATATATATATATATATGTCTCTGCTCTATCTTAAATTATGGTATTCTAGGATCCGACAATTGTATGAGGTTTAACAAGTGTAATTATATTGAATCGCGCTTATTTGCTCCTAAAAATAGATTGAACCATAACGAATGCTAAAGAGTTTGTTGCTTCATTTATTAAGTAGTGGAATCTCAGAATCATGCAAAAATATTATATTTATTATAAAAAATATTATTCTCCGGTTTCATAGGAAGCAGATAACTGTAGATTGATCGATCTTAATAAATCTACTGTTAGACAGATTATAGAATTCCTATTTCATGAGAAATTTTATCCAGAGATCAGCTGATCGATGTTTTGAATATAGATTTTTTGCAACGCAAGCGCTTACTGATATATATAGATACACCTTGACCTTTTACCTTATTAAATTTGCAGCGTACGGGCAAGAAACAGAAATCACAGCAAAAAATCGTTGTACGGACAAAGAGCACAGTATTTCCTAAGCAGTAAATGAAAGCCAATTAGAGTTATATTAGCTATTCACAGTATTATGAACTTCGCAATTCACAAGAACAACCGTATGAAGACTTTCTGAAATAGCTTTGTTTCACAAACCGGAAAGCTGCTTGTTTTCTCTTCTCACGGACTCAATGGAGTCGTTGGACTCCTCCAGTTGGGCTCTCAGCTTGTACACCTCGGCAGCGACGCCTCTGTTCTCTTTCTGGGACCTGTCGAGTTCTGCCTGGAGGTCAGCGACCTTGCGCTTCCACTCGTCGACGATCTTGTCGAATGAGCGCTGCTTCTTCTCGGCCTGGTTAGCGATGGTTGAGGCCTAACACAGGAGAAATGGGATCATTGTATAATTAATTCAGAGCAATTTATGTCACGGGTCTTGTATCGTGGAAATGCACCTGACGAATCAATTGAAGCGTGGTCGCTATCATAACTGATGAATGAGCATTTATGAAAATATGAGTACACAACATATAGTCGAAGACGCTGCGTAAGTTTTATCGTGTCGTTGATATCGAACTAAAGGTGTGTAGTACACTGTGCACATTTAATATTTAAGCATTTTTTTATTTTACAACAATTTGAAGTTCTTATCCAATACGATAGCAACTACTCGTGTGTCATTATCCACGACAATTTTAGAGATCTAGGCATTTATGAAGTTGAGAAAATTTATATAAACTTTGATCTATTTCGTAGTTAGTACCACACCGTAAGATCTTACTGATTGAAACTCTTTTACAGGAAATGTTTTTAAAATAGCTCTTACCCTTTCCAGTTCAACTGTCACATCATCCAGCTCTCCACGCATACGGTTGTTAGCCTTTTCCAGGGCGCTGTTCTTCTGGAGAGAGGCTTCCAGCTGGGACTCAGTCTCCTGTAGCTTAACACTTAGCTTACGCTTAAGCTCCTCCAGGGCCTCTGAACTCACACCACCCTCTCCACTCTCGAACTTCTGTCGCCAGGTGGCTGCCTCGTTGTTTGCCTTGGTCACCAACCTCTGCATGTCAGCGCGAGCTCCTTGTTCCTCCTCCAGCTGATCTCTGAGAGAGTCAAGGTCAGCCTGAAGGTTGCGGTTGTCTCCGGAGAGCTTGGTTCGAATCCTGTTCTCTTCCTCGAGGGCGCCCTTGGCCTCGTCGAGGCTCTTCTGAAGGGCCTGCTTGGCCTTGGTCAGCTGGTTGAGCTGGCTCTCGGCCTCTTCGAGTTTGCGGCCAAGGTCGTTGCTCTCTGACTGTGCCTTGCTCTTCTGATTCTGGAGGTCCTGGAGGTCCCTGAGGGCCTGGTCGAGCTTGGCCTGGAGCTCAGCGAGCTGCGCCTCCAGGGCCTTGGTTGTCTTGTCCGACCCGCTCTGATATTGGAATAGATAGTGTCATAATTAAATTATTTAATTATGTCATAATTAAATGATTAAAGTGTCATAATAAAAAATAAACTTTCGTGTTGTGTTTCAATAATTTCGCTAGTTATAGTTTCATATAGATATAGTTTGGTTATAGTTATAGTTTAGTTATAGTTTATATATATATATATATATATATATATATATATATATATATGTATATATCTATATATATATATATATATATATATATATATATATATATTTATACATATATAATATATACATATATGTATACATATATATATTTAATATTATATATATATAATTTTATATAATGTATATATGTGTAGTTATTTACCTTATTCTTGGAGATGTGATCAATTTGACCTCTGAGGTCATCGGCCTCTGCCTTCAACTGACTCTTCTCCTTCTCCAACCTGCAGAAGAGAATTAAATTAAAAATAAAATTACTTTCTATTCTATTATAACATAAAAATAATATCACAACAATTAAAACCCCACCGTCATTAATGACAACATCGAGCACTATTGAGACAAATCCATGCCGGTGACCAAAATGATCCTTAAATAGTGTGAATTCTAAAATCAAGAAAAAAACAAGTACAACATATACAATAAATAGGTATAATATACCTGTTTATTTATAGGTATATTATAAATATACCTATAAATAGAGGTATATTTTTAATATACATGTATATTTATTTACAAATGCGCACAATAGCATTATGGATTGGACTTTCGCACGATACTAACTCTGTCAAACCTATTATTTCTTATTTTTGTTTTACTAAGATTAAGGTATTTTATTAATTATGAATATTTTCAAAAATAAGATGTATTAACAAAAAGTCTTTTCAATATAAACATATTAGTGTCTTTATGAATTATTTAAAGTGATTTTTAGACTATATTGAAGCTAATATATAACAGAAATCTTCTAATTTTATGTGGACAGATTTAAATAAATATTCGACAGTTTATCCATATGTATAAATTGTGTGGCAAAGAGTAAACATGTCTAAATTAACATTTCAATATTAAAAAGTTTAAAAAAATTTTTAAAAGCATTATAGTGAAATGATCAGATATGTTGATATATATCACTTTTAATGCCACATGTTTAAACCGTTAGGCATTTTTCGTATAACCCAGTTCTGTAAATATCCGAGATTTCACTCTCAGATCAGCGCGGCTTGGATTCGAACCCACAAGGGTTCCATTCACCTCAGGATCTGCTATTTAAAACTTCAGGACGTTACCCCTACAGTATTGGGACATGATAAGTTCTGTGAATATCCGAGATTTTACTCTCAGATCAGCGCGGCTTGGATTAGAACCCACGAGAGTTCAATTCACCTCATGATCTGTCATTTAAAACTGTATGACGTTGTCTACACGTCTAAGCATCGCGCCATTGAGACATTCAGCTTTTATTATGAAAACTAATAAACTAGACACAAACTTCTGCTTGAGTTTGTTCATCTGATCGAGCTGGTCTGAGAGTTCATTGACTGAGTCCTGTTGCTTCTTGCGCAAGGCTGCAAGCTGAGTCTCGCTCTGAACATGAGACTCTTCCAAGTCTCTTCTCAACTTCTGTAGCTCCGCCTCTCGCTTCTTGTTCACTTCCAGCTGTGGTACAAATACATTATTATTATAGTATACTACGATACATATAGTTCAATTCAATTCAATGCATTATGACACAATACAACATAATGCAATACATATAGAACAATTCAATACGATGCATTATTGTACAATACAATATACACATGATACAATTCAATGCAATGCATTATGGTACGATGCAATATTGCGCAATACACTAATGTGTAATGTAATACAATTCAGTACATTGGAATGCACTACAATTCAGTGCAGTGCAATACTATACAAGATAGAGCTCAATTGTGCTCCTTCTGACGGCCGTTTCATTTGTATTCTGTCTAGTTGTATGCACTTCATGTATATTTTGATTCAGTTACAAATAAATGATCATGGTTCTCTCTCTCACTATACAATACAATGCAGTGCAATGCAGTGCAATGCAGTACAATGTAATGCAATGTAATGCATTGCATTTGCACTACAATACAATACAATACAATACTGTACAATAACATACCATACCTTACAATATCATACCTTACCTTATATTGCAATTCTATTAAACTATTCTGTCATTTTGCACTTCTGACCCAAGTCATGCAGAATTAAACTAAGAACAGCGTAACAAGAACCATCAGTTCAGAAGCCTCTTCAGGCGGGGAAACATCAATACTATTTTTTAACAGGAATAAAATTTATTTTACTAAACAATAAAAAGTCTCACCTGAGCAGCGGTTGCGCCACCTGCTTCATCCAATCTCTGGCTGAGGTCATCAAGTTCATTCTGCAGTTCCTTACGTGCCTTCTCAGCCTATTATCAGAATTCAATTATATTAGAATATATATATATATATATATATATATATATATATATATATATATATATACATATATATATAGGTTATGTGAGGTCATCATAGGTCAACAGACTTTATTACATAATTGTGAGTTATGTGAAAATAATTCTTTTATAATAACTCATTTACAATGTAATTGCAGTGCTGATATGGTTAACATTAGTCGAAATAGTTTGAAAATTTAACAAAGTTTACAATAAGTTAACCGAATAATACTGTGTCACTAATTTATCTAATTAATTAATAGAGTCACACAAATCTCGCATAGATCATACGAATATAGGTCATATCAGTAAAATCAAGGTTGGGAACAAGCAGATTAGGCAATAGGTTAAACTAAATAAAAATAGCGTTTCAAACAGTGAAGCATTTATATTATCTTTTGTATACATCTTTCCAGCATGCTGCACCGCAGATCTGGAATTCTCTTCCATCCAATCTTCAGAAATCTTCATTTGAATCACATTGGCCTTTGCTTTCCTATGAGCAGTTCCATAGGCAGCTGAAGACCTATCTTTTCTATCTTTCTTTTCCATCCAGTGTCCATGAGCAGCGACCTGCGCCTAAACCACCTTTTCTTTAACTTCCTTTACTTTGGACTGAATTTCTGGATTTTGGAATTTGCACCGTTTTTGGACCTTCTTTTTTCTCGCCGGCTTGATTTTGTCTCAATAGTGCTGGATGTTGTCATTGATGACTGTAGCACTCTAATTGTTGTTGTTATTATTATTATTATTATTATTATACTTTTACAGTTCTAAATAAGCATTCATTTAGATTCGGATTTCTATTTCAGTTTGAGTTTTGTTTTAGTTTCAGTCACATACCTTAGCACGAGCGGATCTCTCGGCTTCCAGTTCTTCTTCTAGTTCTGCAATGCGAGCCTATGAAAATAGAAATAAAAATAATAAAAATAAATTGAAAATAGAATATACATGTATAATATTTTTATTTTTCAGCAAAGACACAAAATGCATAAGCGACATACAATGTCACAACAGCAATTCCTACATCTGTTACGAGAAAAATTGGTCGTCAGTGAAGATACAGAGTATCTTATCTAGCTGACTACCATAATAAACATAAATAAACAGCAGGTCTTCAAAATACATGAATCCTACAGATACCAGAGGGTTACAAACATTGACAGATAAAACCACTCTATCTACGTTACAGAGTCATTTTTAAATCGACTAACCTATCCACGTAGTAGGCCTGAAACCATCATTAGCGTTGGACCGAGTTTAAATTCAAATCGCCTGCCATTGTTTAGTTTTTGAAATGCTTCCATCGCTAATCTAAGTTAATTTTATAATATATTCTTCTTGTTGCTCGCCGGCTTGATTTTGTCTCAATTGTGCTCGATGTTATCATTGATGACTGTAGCGCTCTAATTGTTGTTGTTATTATTATTCTTATTCCATTATTAGTCATCTAGATATTCAGTGGTTCTCTTTTTTATCTTTTTATTGAATTTAGTTAAATTTAATAAAAATCTCTACACAACTTATTTGTGTAGATTACATACTGTATTTATCTACAGCATTTATTTATTCTTTATATAAATTATTTTACATTAAAACACCCGTTTGACCGGAAAACATTCGTTGCGCATATCCTTATAGTTACCCTCACGCTGAGCCGAGAGGGTGTAATAATATTTGAGTGATATTTATATGAAATATTAACTAAATAGTAAGTTTTGAAATAAAATAAACCTGGAGCTCTTTGATCTTCTTCTGAAGCTGAGCTACGAGATTTTGTTCGCTCTCGAGCTTGGTGTTAAGTTGGCTGATCTCAACGTCTTTCCTGTAACAAAAAGGTAGCTGTTACAGTCTTCCATGTTAGTCAATTTATTTTAGAATGCATAGCAATAATTAATGACTGAAATACTTCGAAGAAATAAACTAAGATTTTTCAAATAAAATCCACTTGAAAAATTAGTTACTCTAGTTAATAAATAGTAAATTAGTAAACTAGTAAATTAGTAAACTAGTAAATTAGTAAACTAGTAAATTAGTAAACTAGTAAATTAGTAAACTAGTAAATTAGTAAACTAGTAAATTAGTAAACTAGTAAATTAGTAAATTAAAATAGTAAACTAAACTAAAATAGAATAAATAGAACAAAATAAAATGCTAAACTAAACGAAAATTAGTAAACCAAAATAGTAAATTAGTAAACTCTTGTTATAATTTTTTTTAATTTTAAAAATTTAGTAAAACTCTTGTTTAAAATTATTATTTTAATTTAAAAATGTAGTCAAACTCTTACTTGCGACCGCCCTCTTCCAGCTCTCTCTTGACTCTCTCCAGCTCCTCCACGGTCTCCTGGGTCATCTTGAGATCATTGTCCAGCTTCCTCTTGGCCTTCTCCACATCCGCTCTAATCTTCTTCTCCCTTTCCAGGTTCTCTTCCATCTAAACACATAGAATTTGTCTTCTTTTATTTGAGCTTTAATTTATTTTAATTTTATTTAGAATGTCTCAATAGCGTAGGGGTAACGTCATGAAATTTTAAATGACAGATCCTGAGTTGAATTGAACCCTCGTGGGTTCGAATCCCAGCCGCGCTGATCTGAGAGTAAAATCTCGGACATTCACTGGACTGGTTATACGGAAAATGGTCTAAATTGCCTAACGGTTTAATGGTTGTAATGTTTAATGGTTGTTTAATGGTTTAACGGTTGTAATGTGGTATAAAAAGTGATAGATATCAACATCGTTGATTATTTCACTATAATGCGTGTTTACTTTACTTTACTTTTATTAATTATGAGTTATTTAATCAAAATGTATTCATTTCTTTATTTTATAATTAATTAATTTTGAGTTATTTAATCCATATGTCTATTTTGTTTTATTAATTGATTGATTGCCTTTCTTGATTGCTCTTGAGAATAATATCATTTGCATAATTTGTTATATCATGTCATAGAATTTGTCTTTATTGATTTAAATTCGCCAACTCCATGAAAAATGACATGATGAACTTCAAGCTAGGCTATATATAACTGCAGTTCGACTAAATTTTAAAAAGTGTTTTCAAATGTTATTATTTCATTGTATGTTCCTGTTATAAACATGTGATATGAAAATTAAAGAAGTTCACGAATGATTATTATTTCACCGTTGGTATACACTACGTTTAACCTGTTATTCATTAAATCCAACAAAAAGTCGCTGTTTGAATCAAATAGGACTACTTAATTAGCTTAATTTCATTATTTACTGCAGTTGCTCAATTATATCTTCATATGTGTGTGTCTGTAAAACCATACCATTACGATTATTGCTTGTATTTTATTACCTCGTCAATTTGTCCCTCAAGTTTCTGCTTGAGTTTGTTGAGGTGGTTGACCTTGTCTTCCTCTGCGGCAAGGTCCGCTTGCGTCTTCTTGATGGTCTCTTCCAGATTCTTCTTATCCTTCTGCAGCTTGCCGATGTTCTCATCTTGACGAGCCATCTCCTCGTTCAGAGTACGAATCTGGTTGTCCTTGGTCTGCTTCTCTTGTTCCGCCTTCTGGAGGTTGAGCTCAAGGCCTTCGATATTCTTCTTCATGTCGTGGTTTGCATCCTCCAACTTGCGTTGTTTCTCCAGGAGTTCCTCGTTGCCTCCCTCCAGGTCGGCAAGTTTCTCCTCCAGCTCTTTGACAGTGTCGTTGAGCTCTCCCTTCTGGTTGACCAGCATAGCCAGTTTCTCTTCCAGGTCCCCAATGGTTGCCTCCCCGGACTGCAGCTGAGCCGTCATGTCATCCTTCTGGCGCGAGAGCAGCACGTTCTGCTCCTCCAGCTCCTTCTTCTGCTTCAAGACCTTGGCAAGCTCCTCCTTGGTCTTCTCGTACTCTTCAGCCTGTTTCTTCATCTCGTCCTCGGCCTTGGCCTGGGTGAGAAGAGGCTTGACGCGGGTGTAGAGCTTCCACCACTGCCAGTTCCTCATGCCCATCCAACGACGAATGTTGCGCTGAATCACGCTCAGAGCAACTCTGAAGCAACAACAACAACAGGTTGTTCACAGTAACTCTGCAATAAATACAGCATTAACTAGTTGATCACAGTAACTCTGAAGCAACAACAACAACTAGTTTATCAGAGTAACTCTGCAGCAACAACAACAATTAGTTGATCAGAATTACTCTGCAGCAACAATAACAATTAGTTGTTTAGAGTAACTCTGCAGCAACAGCAACAATTAGTTGATCAGAGTAACTCTGCAGCAACAACAACAATTAGTTGATCAGAGTAACTCTGAAGCAACAACAACAAGGAGCTCAGACCAACTCTGTGGATTTAATCTAAGATGAGGATAAGAAAAGAAAATATTAATATAAAGATTGAAAGTGGACAAATATGAAGCTCTTAAATGTAATTAACTACAATTCCAACACAAGTACTGACTCTATGCAAATACTCATAAAAAAATTAACCGAATCGAAATTCAAGCAATCAGCAATTTTATCATTAAAGCTAATGTTAACGTCATTAAATTGCCATTGGTTTTAAACCCAAAAACTTTCATTTGATAATTTGAAGAAAAAAGTACAATATTAAGGATAATGAAAACATACCTCTGTTCCTGAAGCTTGGTGTAGTTCTTGCGGATGAGGTATCCACGGATTCTAGCCTGGAAGTTGGAAATGATCTTTGCCAGACGTTCATCACGCATCTCCTCAAGCTGACCCAGGATACCGGCCTTGAAGAAGACCTTGGTGTGACCTATACGGTACTGATCTCCAAGGTCAAGGGCAGCCAGGACCTTCTCTGAGGCCACCTTGCCATCAACGAAACCAGGAGGAATCGCGTTGGGAGCCAGGATGGAGTATCTGCCCAAAAATAAAACAATAATTAGATAAAGAAAATAGATATACACTACAAATTAAAATATAAAAAGGAATATTAAAAGAATAAATTGAAAAATGCATCAGTCTGAAAGCGGTTGAGTTTATTAAAGTATTTAGCATTGTTAATTCATCAACATGAATTTTTCCAACAACAACAACTTTTGACAACATTCAACAACATATTTTCAACATTTCATCAACAGTAAGTTTTTAAATAAGACTAAGCGGTTCCTCTTTAGAACTATTTTAATGTAAGCGCTAACCACTACTAAAAAAGTTTCACGCTGCATGTAATTACCACATACAAGCAGTTTACTGTAAACCATCTTGTTATAGTACAATTAAATCAACAAGATTAAAATAATTATAGTTGTCGTTAATCGTTCGATGGTGTCATGGACGACAGTAGCACTCTGATTGTTGTTGAGATTAACATGTATGATCGCATATCAACATATCGCCACACACTAGCGCAATGAGGACGAATGCGTCTCTGGGAACTAGCAGAAAGTACAAAAGAGCCATCATGATGATTCTACCTTTGTTTGAACTCAGAGTAGACGATCCTGTTGGGGAATCCTTTACGACAGATACGGATGCCCTCCAGCACACCGTTACACCTCAACTGATGCAGTACCAGATCGGCATCAAGAACACCTAACAAATAATAAAATGATTGTCTAAAATAGATTGAATCCTAAAATACCTTTAAAAGCAGAGCAGAACGGATTAAAATAAATGTAGCACTACGGACCGATCTATTGTGTCCCGATTAAACGAAATTGAAATACTTTCTGGAATAACATTACATTTTCTTGTTTTATCATTACTTTTCTTATTTTAACGAAATTCAAATACTCTCTATAATAACATAACGTTTTCTAATTTTAATGAAATTAAAATACATTCTGGAATAACAGTACAACTAAATTCGATTACTTTCTGGAATAACATTACAGTTTCCTATTTTAACGAAGTTCAAATAATTTCTGCTGCTGGATAGTCAAATATATTAGTTCTGCCTCTATATGCACATGTAAATATAAAAAGTATATATCTATAGAAACTATCTATCAATTGGTACCTGGTTTCTTCTGCTCGTTGGGGATGATACAACGCACGAACGAAGGGTGGGTGGACCTCAGGATCAACATCAGCTTCGACAGTTGCTCCTGAAATAGTAGATAGCATCTTGTATGACTATCTAATTATGTCCAAATCTGCTTGCAAAATATAACTTAAGTTTAAACATAACTTACTCGTATCTTCAAAAGAAAATCATACTGGTGAATTAAACTATTTTGATTAACATAAATTGAACCTTAGTACTGGCTGCTGTAATTATAATTGCTGTGTTTTAATTATAATTATATTATGATATTCGAATATTAAGACCGCAAAAGTAGCCCTAAATATCAAGTAAAGCGTTTCAAACATCCGTAATATGAATTGAATCGTTACAAGGAAAATGTTCATGACTATTTGTAGTCATGATTAATAAAATGATTGTCTAAAATAGATTTAATTATTAAATACCTTTAAAAGCAGAGCAAAACAGATTAAAATAAATATAGCTTCAGATTGATCTACTGTTTCCTGACTTAACGAAATTGAAATACTTTCTGGAATAACATTGCGTTATCTTATTTTATCATTAGTTTTCTCATTTTAACGAAACTCAAATACTCTCTATAATAACATAACGTTTTCTAATTTTAATGAAATTAAACTACTTGCTGGAATGACATTACAACGCTATTCAAATACTTTCTGGCATTACATTTTCCTATTTTAACGCCTACAAACCCTGTGAGTGGCTGAAATTGTCTGGTAGGCTGAACCCTTCTTCTTCTTCTTTCCACCGCTCTCTAGAATTATCAAAGAAAAATTATTTTAGAATTTAAATATGTAAAATTATCGATGCAAAACAGTCAATTATATATCTAAATTATTTACGATTATCTTTAGTTTATATGCAATCTGCAATTGCATTTAATTTAAAACCAAAATAATTTTGAGCGGCGAGAAGATAATCAAAATTAATTAATTAATTAATCAATTAATGAGTAATCAGCCTACCATCTTCTGGCTCCTTGAAGAAGTGAGCCACCAGGGGTTCTTTGGATCCGGCCATCAGCTCCACCACGCACTCCTGGATTGGATCCTTGTTCTTGTCCAGCCAACCATTGGTATTGTACTGCACCTGTTGGATCAATCAATCAGAGGATTGGTCAATTAATTTGATATAAGAACAATGAATCAATCATTCAGAGGATTGGCCAATTAATTAATATGTTAGAATAATGGATTATCAATCAGTGGATTGGGAAATTAATTAATACGTTAGAATAATTCGCTGAAGAAAAATATACTTCATCTCTGCGTCATATCATTTCATAAGATTTATATTACACACGGCAGAGTTTAATTTTAATTAATCAAAAGAGCCAAAGATTCCAGTGACTTGCTAATATTTAGTTCAGACAACATGTTTTAAACATGTTTCATGAACTAAATATTTAAAAGGCACCTTAAACTGTTCGTATAATAGAATACAAATTCCGAATTTTTATACGAGTATTTCACAAAAATTAATTATAAAAAACTAATTACAAAACTTAAGATGAGAGACTAGTGACTCACAGTGCCGGCGTAATGGTAGATCTCGAAGTGAGGTTCGTACTTGGTCTCCTTCTTGGTCACCTTGGGTTTGCCGAAGGGTGCGGATTTGCCCAAGTGATTCTCGTAGAGCTTGGCGAGGAAGGTCTTGTCTGACGCCTTCGGGAACATGCACTCCTCCTCAAGGATGGACAGGATACCCATGGGCTAGACCAATCAATTGATTAATCAATTAATCATTGATCAATCAGTAAATCAATCAATCAATCAACCAGTCAATTGATCAACATACATACGGAAATCAATCAATCCTCCTCAAGTTTGGACAGAATACCCATGGGCTAAAGAAGCCAATCAATGAATTATCAGATGGATAGGATATAAATTGACGGCGTTAATCATAATTTATAAGTCAATCAAACACTTATCAGTCATTTAACACTAAATTAGTTAATCCAACCGGTAACATGCTATGCCTGAAACTTGTAATTATCATTCTTAATGCAATATTCTTAATGCCGCAGAATGTCCAAAATATGCATGCCTTGAACAATGTTTAATTTGTGATGAATCTATTGGTCTTTACGTTTGTTTAGCAAATACTGTACTATAGCTTAAACGAAAGTTCCTCAGCAGAATTAAAAATTGGCAATGTAATATCATATGATCAGTTGTAATTAAAAATTCATTAATAAAATTTTTCAATATAACTAAAATTAAGATTATAAGCCCGTTTCATCACCAATTCACGCCGTCTGATTTAATCTCTTCCACATACTGCACTCGCGTTTCATATAATTAATTAAAGTACCAAAATATACTGCATCAATGAAGATTATGAAAAAGTTACAAATTATAAGAAATATATCAATACTAATTGAATCATAACAAAATCACTAAGTGAGAGATTGTCACCTTTTCAATTAGAGAAATTGTCTGCTCCAGATCAAGACCGAAGTCGATAAACTCCCACTGAATGCCTTCCTTCTTGTACTCCTCCTGCTCCAGTACGAACATGTGGTGGTTGAAGAACTGCTGGAGACGTTCATTGGTGTAGTTGATGCACAACTGCTCGAAGGTGTTGTACTGAAATAACACAATTATCAAACGCTTGCCTTATTGTACTCATCAAAATAATTCAGAAGGTCCTACTACTGTAGGTAATACTAGCCTAAGGTTATTTAAATTTTATGTAAGTATTTAAAATGTTACCAATATATATCTAATCAAATGAATACAACAAATGAACTGAATAAAACAGTAAAATATAATAATGTAAGATAAGAAAACACACTAATGCTATAGTAATACAATAATATAAAACTATAACAGTATAATAACGCATGTTAAGAGCTTATGACTAGCCAAACTCAAACATTTCCTGCAGTGTTTGTTGTTCATGGACACAAACTATATTACTAAATTGAAAGATCAGAGAAATTTTAAACCTGGAAGATCTCGAAGCCAGCGATATCGAGCACACCGATGAAGTACTGCCTCTTGTTCTTTGTGTCGAGTGTCTTATTGACACGGGCGACCAGCCAGGAGAACATACGAGCGTAGATAGCCTTCGACAGGGCGGCCACAGCGTATACCACCTGATCTTTGTTCTGACCTTTGGTCACGACCTCAGTACCGACCTTGACCCTTGGGGTCAGAAGGCACTTGAGCATGTCAGAGCAGTTGACGCCAAGCAGGAAGGCAACCTTCTCAGCATCTGAAGATAAGCAGAATGTACATGTAGAGGCACTAGTCATAAATTTGTCAAAGCTCTTGTTATTACTACTTTAAATGTATGAAGAATTTCTGAATAATAAAACTACATCAGATACCATACTATGACGAGACAAGTATTGCCTTAAGGTTTTATCAAAGCACGGTATTTGTGATGAAATCAACTGCGAGAAGAAATAAGCATCTTTGACCTGCTAGCTGGCAAAACACTAGAAAGTCCTAGAAGATAAATGGAGCCATTGTGCAATACAACAATCCAACTTTTTCTTGCTAATGCTCTTATTCAGAAATCTAAAGACAACATTTACCCTGAGTTCCATCAGCCTCGGCCTGTTCTTCTCTCGGCCTCTGCTTGAACTTCATCTCACCAAAGTGCAGCACAGCAGCCGTGCACTTGTAGAGAGCCATCTTCTCTGAATCTTCAAAGCCCAAGACAGCGAATGAATCCTGAATTTAAAAAATTTATTTTTATTATTATTAAAATATTTTTCCACGCTAATTACCCCGGCCTTCTATTGTCACCGGGCGTACAAATACGAAGTCAATACTGAGAAGACTAGAATGGCCATCATTAAAGAACAAAGATAGTAGTGAGACAAACGAGAAAAATATTTTCCATTTTCATTATAATAAAATAAAGGTATTTTATTATATTTATTTGTTTTATTTCTTTGTGTTTATTTTTATAGTCATTTTTATATTGTATATATATTATTGTCATTGTTAGGACAGAAATTGTGTATGAAAAGGAAAGCTGCATTGATTCAACACATCATGCAAATCTAAATCTTTCATTTAAAAATATTAACAATATATACTATAGACGTCCAATCAACAAGCCCTCAATTTGTTTTTCTTTCGTACGTAGGCCTACTAATTTGTACATACTGTATATTAATTGTAATACAATTATTAATAGAAATTACAAGGACAAATGTCCCTATGCTGCAGACAATCTACTCACCTCTACGTCTTTCATCTCAGCCTTGTCGTCCATGTTCTCTACTGTCAGACAGCCCTGGTTGACGAAGAAGTACTGGCCAGGGTCAAGAGCAGCCAATAGCTTCTCTGTGTCATGATAACAACAACAATTAGAGTGCTACAGTCATCAATGACAACATCGGGTACTATTGAGTCAAAATCAAGCCGGCGAGCAAAAAGAAGGGCTAAAAAAGGTGCAAATTCCAAAATCCTGAAAATCAGTCCAAAGCAAAGAGAATTAAAAGAAATGATCAGCTGGAGAAATTGCTGTCAATAGGGTAGATCATAGAATGGTATACCCCATATTAACCTTGCAGGATCAGTAAATGCCTAAAAACTTCTAATGTCAGTAATCTACAAACTATGCTATCTATTTTATTGTAGTTATTTATTTGTTAATTTCAGATACATCTGTTTAACTTTTAAACTATATCTACTAGTTTAGAGCAATCATTGTCATCATATCATCATATTATCATCTTCATCATCATCATCACCAAAATCCTCACGATCGTCATCATTATCACTATCATCATCATCAACAACATCATTTTGTTAAGAATTTGCCTATATAGAAATCGTCATATTACTTGACCGTTGCACACGTTTAAGCAAAACTAACTATAGAAATGTTCTGCAAATAGACGTAACTTTCAGCAAGAGAAATATTTTTTATTTCAAATTTTGACGAATACCTGCATATTCAGGGTTGAAGCCACTGAGGAGGAAGTAGAAGATGTGGTAGTTCCTCTCCAGACCGGGCTGCTGGTAGGTGACACGAGATTTCTCCAACAGATCTGAAGATTGATAGCATTAAATGTTTATTTACGTAAATATTTAATAAGCTTGTAATATACTATTAAATATTAAATTGTAAACACGGAGTTATAAATATAAAATACTCTGAAATATAAAATTAGTGACAGGAGATTCCTCTAACAGATCTACAGAGTGATAGAATTAAATGTTTATTAATATAAATATTCAATAAGCCTGTAATATACTGTCGTGGTGCACTGCCTACTGGCAGATCCATATTATATAACGCCTTCACCTTCTCTGTCTTCAAATTTCATTGTCATTTTCATATGAGTGGGCTTTTCAATCATCTATATATACTAATTAATATTTAATATAATATACTATTAAATATTAAATTGTAAACATGGAGTCTTAAATATAAAATACACTGAAATATAAAATTACTAACTCAAAATTTCGCCAACAAATCTGCAGATTGACAGCATTATATTTCTTTAAATATCATCTTGTTTAGCCTAATTACTATTAAATGTTAAACTGTAAACATGAAGTAAAAAAAATACTTTGATATCTAAAATTAGTGACATCGAATTGCTCCAGATGATCTGTATACAGTCACAATGATAGAATTAAATATTGCATGTATAAACTTACATAGCATACTATAAAAATTTATAAACCTAGAAAATAATCTTAAACATTAAATCTAAATAATGTTACCTTAATCATAAAGGATATTTAGGCATGCTGTTATTCTCTAAATATCGGATATTCAATAGTAAATATAGCTTTAATTTTAATTATATTTTTCGTTACTAAGACAAATACTTACAAGTTTCAATATCAGCACCGGCGATCTTGCCGTTAGTACCAAAATGAATACGAACGAACTTTCCCTACAAAGATACATAAAACAACTATTGTTAAAAAGCTACCATCCGACATCACAACTTAGCATGATCAAGTGTAAACCAATCTAAATGCCTTAGTAATTAAGATCAACATCTTGCATAAGTAAATTTAAATGATAATATGGAAGATGAAGTAGGAGCTTGTAAAATAAACAGTTTCGAGAATTAAAATACAATTAAACATAAGGAAACACTCAAATGGATTTTTTAAAATCATTAAACAGCAATTTTTCAAGTAGCTTCTTATTCTTTGAAGTATACAAGACAATAAAACAGCTTAATTGTGTTGAAATAAATATTCAGTTTATTTCTATCTTGATCTTCTTGCAAAGGCAACAGTCAAGTTAAATTTATCTGTCCAAAACTCATGCCAATTCAGGCTAAACAAATCGAACTAAGGGAAATCATGAAATCAATTTCAATTAAAATGCTGCAAAACTAAAATTGACAACTTACGAAACGCGAAGAGTTGTTGTTACGAATGGTCTTGGCGTTACCGTAAGCCTCAAGTACAGGGTTGGCCTGCACAATCTGATCCTCCAGGGTTCCCTTCTTGCTGCCAGCAGCAGCAGCCTAGAACATGGACGTCAAATAATAATCATCATCATCTTCTCTTAAATTTAAGTTTAGCTACGGTCGGGATAATAAAACAAGCTCTTATAAATATAGATATATAGATACAAGCCCGTATTAATATAGATGTAGAATTATGACAGTCATGCAGTCATGCATGCTGGTAATTAGCTGATTCCAGTGTCCTGAGACGTCATAGTACAATTGTCAATGGTATTAAACTGACGGTGACGTCACCAGTTCTAAATGGTACTTTATAATTAAATAATCTGATACAGAAAGTAATCAATACTCCGTCACTGACATGCTATTCGAGCAGGAAACTGACGTTAAACTTAGCCTTAATCATCTGCACACTGATCACTAATTTCTACACAATTCTTCTGCAGGAGCCCTCCTAGCTGCATTAATGAGCCGACGAGAAGGGCATTAAACCTTAATTGTAGCTTATTTGCATGTCAGTACGTTGTATTTATCGCATAGAATACTTGTAACGATATGATAGGAAATAGAATAATAATAATAATAGATATAAAGGTTTAACGTCCGTTTCCTCATCCAGGGATGATGTCAGGGCCGTCAAAGAGGACAGCTTACCTCAGCGTCGTCTTCTTTCTTCGAAGAGGCTGCCGCCACCTGAGCGAAATAACCGATGACCTTCTTCGTGTTCTCAGTCTTACCGGCACCGGATTCACCACTGTAGTAGAGGCAATTAATCAATACAGATTCACCACTGTAGTAGAGGGAATTAATCAATACAGACTCACCACTGTAGTGGAGGTACAATTACTCAATACAGACTCATCGATATAGTAAATGCACAATTAATCAGTACTGAAGAGTATAAGTACTGCAAGAAATGATCAGTAACTTAACGTCAGTTTCTTGACTGGAGGTCGATGTTAACGAAGTGATAAATATAGTGTTATATTACAAGTTCGAAGCTGATATTAAAAACAAGACAAAAAGTCTTGTGACAACAGACAAGACAAGACAAGAATGTTGTCACAAGCTGTTGTCACACTAAGACTTGCAAATCTTTAGATTAAATTGCTTATATTCCAGCCAATGGTGAATCTAAATGTAGAGTCAACTAAAAAGGGCATCGCTGAAGTTTTACTAAAAAACGGCGCCGATATTAAAATATATAAAATATAACGCTTCAACACTTACGTGATCAACATGGACTGGTTTTCACGATCTGAAAATAATATGAAATTACTTCATACAGTTAATTAAATGCAAATAAAATCAAAAATTTTTATTTTTTAAATGTTATTATATTAGAATCTACTTTAGTATTATAGCAACATAATATAATCATAACAGATTGATACAACTTCATAAAAATCTGGGATTCGCATAACGTATAAGTGGAAACTGTGCTTGCAATTAAGAAATCTGCCGGGATTAAATGTTTAAGAAATAAATATTACTTTTACTGTAGTTCTGCATTTTTGCAGTTTTCATTTCCAGGGAATGACAAATTAATATAGTAGACTGTAGATTATTTTTCATTCTTAAGTTACTTCTATAGAACTTTATTAAATAACCATAATGTTCCTGGAAATTGAACAAATAATAAATAAATTTTGCTTACATTCCAACCATTAGAGCAATAAATGAACAGCACTATCATGATGGCGCTTAAACTCTTGACAATTTACGTTATTTATAATATTAAATCTAAAGCTAGCATCTAAATACCAGGAACTTTTAATCCAGTAATGACTCACCGACAAGCATGTTCCTGTAGGCGTTATCAGCGATGGAGAAGAGATGGGGAGGCATCTCAGTCCTACGCTTGCCCTGGTACTTAAGGATGACGTTCTGTGTATAGATAGGAAGTCTCCTGTAGGGGTTGATCACGACGCAGAACAATCCCGAGTAAGTCTGGAAGCAATGCATTTAAGTAATTTAATGGATGGTCAATAAAACCCAATTGATGAATAAAAAGATAAACTTTTATATACAATTAAATTAACATGGCACAATTTTTAGAAGTAGCTAAGCATGTCTTAAAAAAATTCTAGCCTTTTGGTAAAATAACTCGGCCGTGTTACACGCTATGAATAGTCTTTAGGTTTTCTGTGAGATTCTAATAACTTCAGTATCAGTTCCAGTTACTCTGATAGACACGTAATCAGCAACAATTAGCGTTTGACAATCGAACATATGTGATTTAATGCGATGAAATAAGGGTGTCTTTGAAAATTTTTATTTATCTATTTTCAAATTAGAAATATGTACAGGTATGCGAAGATCCTGTTTTTTGGAGTTGCCAGTAACACATTAATGGTGTTATAAATATTCTGAGCCGTGTAAAAGTTAATTATTTAATTAATTATTTCATTAATTAATTAGAAGAGGCGCTCACGTAGATGAAGCCGTTGGTGTAACGGGCTCTCAAATTACACAACACAGAGGCTTCGTTGAGATAGGTCATGTCTGCCATGTCACTGATCATGAAGAACTTGGGTGGGTTCATCTGTTCCACCTGATCCTTCTTTACTGTCCTGTCCTGTTAGCGAACAGCCAAATCAATCAATTAACGATTGATTGATTAATGAATTAATTAATCGTAAATAATAATCAAACTAATAATAATAATAATAACATCAATTCAATCAATTAATGATTAAAGAATAATCAAGCTAATAATATTAATAATAACCTCCGACAATTTCTAGAGTGGTGTCATGGCCGGTGCCCGGTCTTCGAGATCGCTTTACAGGTTCCTGGCGGGTTATTATTATTCCTATCCGTGGTTAATAATATTTTTGCTATTGATAGCGCTTATCGGCAGCAAGCTCTGATAGAGGATTAACCTTCCATGGGCTCAAGGAGATATCTATAACTTGTTAACTGAACTGGGCTTTGAACCCAGGCCACTTGTATCCTAGACGAACACCTTAACCATTACTCTATATCTAACAAAAACTTTAGGATTGCATTACAAAGACTAAATTATTCTTTTCTCTCTCTCTCTCTCTCTCTCTCTCTCTCTTCCTCTCTCTCTCTCTCTCTCACTCTCTCTCTCTCCCCCTTGTCTCTTGCATTCTCTATAATTTCTAAGGATTACGTTATACTCATGTTACAGAAGATGTTGGTAGATCTATGTGTTTTGGACTTTTCACATAGCATAGAAATAGCATATACGACATCTGCAGTCAACGTTTGGTCTACACTTCAGTTTTCCCAACTCAATACTAAGTCTAGTGATTCACTATCTCCTAATTATTTATAGAGCATATTTTATGTACTTGGACTGAATTTCTGGATTTTGGAATTTGCACCGTTTTTAGACCTTCTTTTTTTTGCTCGCCGGCTTGATTTTGTCTCAATAGTGCTCGATGTTGTCATTGATGACTGTAGCACTCTAATTGTTGTTATTATTGTTATTATTATTATGTATAGAGCATAATTGATTGATAAAGGAGATTGTATAAAGCATATTTGAATGATGAAAGAGATTGTATAAAGCATATTTGAATGATGAAAGAGATTGTATAGGGCATACTTGAATGCTGAAGGAAATTGTATGAAGTATATTTGATTGATGTTATAAACCATGGACCTGCTAGTAGGCAGTGCACTAAGAGAGAGAGAGAGAGAGAAAAGGAGATTACTACCTCGCTCTTCTCAGTGTGCACAGTGACGTCGTCACCCTTGGTGGAGGTGATGGTGGCAGCCATGTAACCCTCCTTGGCGTCAGGTATCCAGCAGGAGTTCTTGGCGTCGAAGGGCTTGGCCTGCTCGTCCAGCATGAGCTTCTTGTCCGGGAACAGGTACTGGAAGTCCGGATCTCCCTCGAATGGATTGTTGATGAAAGCCATAATGGATGTTGTTGATCAGGACTTGAAAGGAATTGGAATCTTCGTCGACTCTTGGAATGCACAGAACGAAACTTTACTCGATGTGTAGACTGCAACAGAAGGTATAATGTAATATAAATAATATAATAATAATATTATAATATATTATTAATAATAATATAATATTATAATAATATGCCATAGATGTTTAGACTGCAACAGAAGATGTAATTTAATATAAAAAATATAATATAATATTATAATAATATAATAATATGATAATAATGTAGTAATACAATAATATAATAATAAAAATATAATATTATAATAATATAATATAGATGCTTAGATAGCAACAAAGATATAATAATACCTTTTAGTTCATTAAAAAATAATTACAATAATATTAAAAAAACTAAATAAATTTTATTAAAAGAAGAAAGAATTTTTCCGTTAGAAAATGAAATGAAATATTAATATTAAGCTAAATAATTCAACTTTACAGAATATATAGGACTCGAAAGTTTTTTTGTACTGAGGTCGAATTTCTTTTTGTTTCATTTTGAGTGAATTATTTGCTAATGTGTCAATAAGTGCAGCCAGTAAATTCATTTATGTTTCTTAATACTTTAAGAAAAATTGTTGCATAGAAAAATCAAGTAATAATAAAATAGCGTACATTTTTTCAATACATGTAGCAATTATCAGATGTAATATCCCAATATATTCCCTTAATAAGGAATAAAGACATTTAATTGCTATATTCCAATATTATTATTTCCAATATTATTATATCGTTATTTTATTATTATTATTATAATTATTATATTATTGTCATAATGTTTTATTTTTGTTATTCTATTATTATTATTTAATTGTTTATTATTATTATTATTAAACATTAAATGTAGCAATTTTAGTCCCAATTAGTGATTGTACAGAAACGTAGAAATATCCGAAGAGATGTGTTTTAATCAAAGTTTGGAGTTGAATGCGCAGAAACAACTCCTGCGCGGGAAAATTTTGGTTTTAACAGTAAAGTCAAACATAAAAAATTCAAAGCAGAGTCGTAATAATCCCCCATTAACCAGCACCATAAAATCACTTTAAATTAGCGAATAAATACCATAAAATCACTTTAAATTAGCGAATAAATACCATAAAATCACTTTAAATTAGCGAATAAATTCACAAGTAATTGATAACGAACAGAAAGTAATAGCGAATAAATTCAAATTAAATAAATATATACTTAAATAACTTTTATTCCAATAACACAAGTTTATAGAATGACAAGGAAGGTATTCGTACCTCGAGCGTCCAGTTCTGTGTGCAGACCTCTATCTCACGGCACTCTTTATAAACTCAGCCCGGCGACCAGGGGGCCTCGGTCCTGCCTGCCGGTACCTGTAGGAGAGAGAGGATAGGGTGGGGGTGCCAGGGATATCGTCTGGAACTGGAGTCTTTCCAGCCGCTCAAGACACTGCGCGCTACAGTTACGAGCCTAAATCACTCGGCTGTGATCCGACACTGCCTGGATGTTATATTGCTGGAGTAGAGAGTGGAAGCCATGCTGGTTGCGACGCTTGATTTCACCTTAGCTTAAAAAGTTGGTAAAGCAGTTTAAAAGTTAACCTTAGCTTTGAGCGTTCACCTAAAATCTGGTTAACGTCAGTTTCCTCACTCGAAGGCGATGTCAGTGACGGGCGAGCCCAAGATTTGAACCCCGCACATACTGATCCGCGCTCGAGTATCTTACCGACTTCGCCTCTGGCTCCAGCCAGTTAGGCTACCCGTATGTTTTAGAGTCAATTGACTTTGATTGATTTTGTAGCCAATTTAATTTGATCACTTCCGTTGAACTAAACACTTCTGAGCCCAGAAGCATTTCAATAGATCAACAACACAAAAAGTTGGTAAAAATAATGTTAATGTCAGTTTCCTCACTCGAAAGCAGTGTCAGTGAGAACATAATTGTAATGGGTTAGAAACTGGTTAGAAACTGTTAGAAACTGGGTTAGAAATGGGTTAGAAACTCGGTCAGAAAGCATTAGATGATTGTTTAAGACCCGTTAAAGCACTTTGCTAACGCATGTACTTTGCTTAGTAAGATAAGTAATGATATTAAACACGTTCACGTATCAATAAGCAATAAACCAACTACTATTTAAATGGAATTTCGAATGTTACAAATCGTGGTTCGTGGTTCTTTTTGACAGCTTCATTTCAATTTTAAGCATTAATGCTGGTGTTCATTCAACTACATGCAATTTTAAAGTCAGGACAGATTTTACTTTTTGAGATTCTAAAACAAATGGCTGAGTCCTAGTTCGTCTAATAAACTGTATATAATGATAATATTAATAGAATGCTACTAGTACTTCTATAACATTTACTGTCAATAATATTTTCAGCTTTTTGCCATGAAAGCTTAATGAAATTTTTTAATGTATCAATCAAATACTTTAAATAGTTTGTAACAGGCCACTAACACAGAGAGGAAATGGAAAATTATCCCGGCAACTTTTTACTGGCATACTTTTCATGGGCACAGGCTATTTTAAAAGTGAAATAGCGACAAAACCTTCGTGACTGGATTATGAAGAGTTCACTAGTACTGTGTACTAATTATAAGTACTAGTTCTTGGTACTAGTACTAGGTACTAGTTATAGGTAATAATACTAGGTAGTGTAATATTGGGTTCTAATACTGGGTTCATACTATGATGCAAATTATGAAACCTTGACTTACAATTAGCAGATTTCAAGGGAGTGAGAGATTTGAAATAGATAGAAAGAGAGAAAGAAAGAGAGAGAGAGAGAGAGAGAGAGAGAGAGAACGAGATAGTGCGAGAGAGAGATAGTTTTTTTATTGTTCGTATCAATGACTATTAAAACTGCTGAGCGATCAAGATCATAGCCGATCGAAGCGAGGTCTTAGAACTGGCCTTAGAGATTACTTTGCAATTTTAAATTCTGCAGTGTTTGCATTTTTATATGAGCATTTTAATTACGAACAAATATATTCTCCGTCTAAGCATCTGATATATGCATGTAGACAGCATAACGATGCTCCAACCAGTTAATTGTGGATCCATGTTCACACAGGATCTTATTTTACCTCTGTTAGCAGATAAGCTAAGCTGTGCCTTTTTAAAGCCGATTTAGGTGATGTTGGAAATGTATGCATTATATTCCAGAGCTGCTGCATGCAGGCCGCATTGCCTCGGGTTATGCCATTGTTTTTGACGCTTAACGAACAACTGTGAAGTTTTTGAACCTTCTTTTATTCACTATATCTTACGCCGTAGAGAATTCATGAATTTTAAACAGGTGGTTTAATTTTTTATGAATATTAACGGATATTTAATTTCAATTGCTGTAAATTATTATGCGCGATATGAGCTTCATTAATAGTGCTTCATAAAATATTTTCATGATTTCTATAAAATGCTAGTGTGATATTTTGAAAGGGAGGCCTATAGTCGTTTCTAATCTACATCTACCATTGAATTAGAATTTTTTTCTAAAAATACTAAAATTCAAAGTTTTACTCAATAACCTTCTTAACATATTAAGCCAGTCTTCTTTTCAAATTCCACACACGCCTTGCATCTGCCTCCTTTCCCCTTTATATTTTAATTTCCTTCACTTTCTTCATTCTCACAAGCATTATTCTACTTTCTTTATTCACTAATTTACTTTCCTACTTCTAATGACACTTAGTTTTCAGAAAGCTTACTATAACTGATTTATTATATTTTCATTTGTAATAATTGACCAAATGTTCTATTTATTTCTTGCCAGGAACTTGTTTAACGTCTGCTAACTGTGACGAGCCTGTATCATGCTGGTATATTGACTCTGAATCAGTTGTTGAACGGTTCAAATCCAGTGCTAACCCGTTACTGATACACTCTCTAGACAGAAAACTAACGTTAAACTTGTTTTATCTTTGGCCTTAACCCCCTACCCACCCACACACTAGTACTCTGCATTCTAGGAACGACTCCCCCTCGCAATCTCTCCTCTCTTCGTAACTGCTGCCTCAGTAGAATGACGCTATCAGTGAGGTGAACAATGCAGCAGCGTTGAGAAAACTTAACTCCAATGAGATAAACTCTCTCTCTCTCTTTCTATTTCTTTCCCTCTCTCTATCTCTCTCACTCTTTCTCTTTTTCTCATTCCCTCTTTTTGTCTCATTCACTCACTCACTCACTCACTCTCTCTCTTTCTCCTTCTCTCACTCATTCTCTCTCTCTCTCTCTCTCACTCATCATCTTTCTCTCTATCACACACTCTCTCTCTCACTCATTCTCTTTCTCTCTCTTACACACTCTCTCTCTCTCTCTCTCATTCTATCTCTCTCTCACTGTCTCTCACTCTCTTATTTTCTCAGGCTCACAGAAAATCTGATGCACCTGAAGAAACACGACCGTCTGTCTGATCTGATCACAAAGTATTTCCATTTCCTGCGAACCTTCATAATTTATCCTCCGTTAATAAATTTGCATACGTATAAAATCTATTTGACCGAAATAGTTGAAGAGAGACCATCCGTAACCTGCTCGTTTTAGTAAGAACCAACTAGCTCCAATTATTAGTAGGCCTAAATTAAAAAGAACTCGCATAAGTTAAATTGCAAAAGATGTAGGCTATATTAATAATATGGTAAAGGTAAGGCCCGTAATTGCGATCAGTTTTCTAGTCAACGTATTACTCCACATTGGGAGGTATAGTGAAAAACTAAAAGTGAAAAATTGTAACCTAGAAAAATAAGTTGTCAGAAATACTAGAGGGAAGTTTACCTCAATAAATGTCTCATCGCCCCTGGCTGGACCCGTGGCGATATCGGTAAGATATTCAACCGCGGATCAGTATGTGCGGGGTTCAAATCCTGGGCTCTCCCGTCACTGACATCCCTTTCGAGTGAGGAAACTGATTTACCAGCTTTTTTTAAAGCAAGCTAGAGTCTGTACTATGGTCTATAGGTCTATACTACGGTATATAAGATGGTCTATGCTATGGTCTATACTGTATTGAATCAGGAATTTATATCAAATAAATTATTAATAATAATAGCAAAGGTTTAACGTCCGCTTCCTCATACAATGATGAAGTCAGAGACGTTACGAATAAGAAATGACGATGCCAGGGTCGAATCGCTAATATCAGGGACTTTAAGAATAAGATAGGTTTAAGACTAATGAATACCTGAGAGCAAAAGAATGACGTAAAAGAGGTAAGAGAGAGGAGAGAGAGAGAGAGAAGGAGAGAGTCAGAGAGCGAGAGAGAGAGAGTAAGAGAGAGTTAGCTAAGTTTAGAAATGATAGTAAACTAGAGGATATGCAAAGTAATTTGTAAATAGTAAGTTTCTGAAATAGCAATGCTAAAAGAACAAATTACAGACAAGTAGAGTAGACTAACATACTTCAAGCAAAAGATAAGGAGTGAAAATTTCACAAAATACTGTGCCCAGGAAGCATTCAGCTTATTGGCTGTGCTTATGATTCTCGCACAAGTATAATATTTTTAATTTTTGATGGGTCAATAGAATTTAAAGTTTATTCGATTTCTAGACGTTTGCCAATATTAGTTCTGAGAGAGATGATGATAACCCCCCCCCCTCCCGACCTCAAAAGATTCAATCCTAACAATTCCACTCCACTGGATGTATTGTTATGAGGTGGGACTCTATGGATTCCAGAAGCAGCTGCGCGGAGTAGTGGGATGGGAAGAGTGGCATAAATCAGGATTGGCATGTTTTTACTCTATAGGAGTAATAATGAGAGTTGGTCCATGAGAGGTAGTATTGTCTCAATCACTACAACCAAGATTTATGTACAACAGGCTCGTTCTCCGGCTCCTAGATAACCAGCAAGCTTTGATAGCGTTTCACGAGTTGCTAACCTTGCACCGTATTGGATCTTTTCATTTTTTAAATTTACTTGACACCCAAAAATGGTTTTACAACCCTCTAAGAAATTAAGGTTTTAATGAGCAATGTTCGGCTTAAAATAGCACTAAATAATATCTTGAAGCAATTCTTTGCGTACATTAACTAATGCTTCCTTTTTGTGCTTCTTTTCACTACTTTTCATAGTTCCGATAAACCAGTCATTGCGATAAACCTGTCTCAAATGTGTTTCCAATATTATATCGAGATGAAGTAGATGATTTAAAAGGATCTATCATATATCATAAAGAATTTAAATTAAATTCTGAACTCTCTCACTAACAATTTTAAGTCACTGATTAGTTTCGTGATGGTATGATGGTGTTGCTACATTAAACCATTTGTTGAAAATTGATGATCTTTACAACTGCTATCTTCGAATTTTGAATTGCTAACTTTATCTTCTTCTTTATCTTCCTGATGTTATTATCAAAACTGAGCAATTCATATGAAGAGCTTGTAGCATTTTCTAATAATAATATTCATTTAATCCTACTTGATCTGTCATTGTTGAATTTTTATTGGGATAAACAGCTTCCTGGGCACGAATCCCGCCTCAGTCTAAACTGTTTAATGATTCGACAGTTAGTACTAGATGTTAGGTATCATCATCATAAATAATTAGTTAAGTAAATACAGTATGTGAAGGTAGGTATGTATGTATGTATGTGCTTATGTATATAGTTTGTATATATGTATAATTGTATATAATATATATATATAATATATATATATATATATATATATATATATATATATATGTATATATATAAGTATATGCATACCTGTTGCAATGCTTTGCCATTATGGTAAATATTATTTAGATATATCGTTATAACTGCATTCTAGGTAAATATGTCAACTCCATGTCTGCATTCAACCTAACTAATATGAAAATACCGACAGACAAATGAAAGTGAGATACTAAATCTCGTGTGCTTATCGAGAGCTCATTTAGATAATATGCATATAAGTAAGAGAAGATAAACATATATTATCTTCTTCTTATCTACGACTACTAAACCTTTAAATTTGTCTATGAAGTTGCACTTAAACTAAAGTTGCACGTCCATTTTTCAACAAAAACTTCTATCGATGATCGACTTGAGAAAAAGATGTGCTTTGAATATTTAGAGTTATAGACTTAGGCACTTCCAAATTTTTATACTCCAATGTCGGGATATAATAAAAAACTTGAATGAAAGTTATGATGCTTTCTGAAAGGCAGATGAAATCCTAGACAGTATGAAATCATACTGTAGGGAATAAAACTACAGAAGATAAATAAATGAAACGAATGTAAAATGTATCGACGATGACTGAAATTGCTTGTATTAAACAAGAATTTGCTGAATTGCGTATAGTTGGGTAAAGCTTAACACTCTGAGACAATTATCAGTGCACGATAAGATTTATTCATTGTAAGATATGAAGCAGCAGAATGTGATGAGATACAAAGGTTCAGCAGAGCCAAATGCGCAATCCATCACACTTGTATCCAAACCTAGATAGGTGTCGGAATAGACTGGAAAATCAGTTTTTAGTATTAAACACCGAAAACGTAAGAATTTAGACTCTACGAAATCTGTATGTGTTCTTAAGAGAGGGCAAATGAAGATACTGCTGCAGTTCATATGTTACGCAGATCTTCAATCGTCTTACCCCTAAGATATGGAAACATTTGTCGCACAAAAAACGTCAAAACTTGGAATCTGTGATTAAACGATACTTCGATTCCACGATAAAATGATAACAAATCTCAGACATTCACAAGACTGATTAGTGGATATGCCTAACGGAGTAAACTAGGTAGTAGTTCAAAAATAAAAAATCTAGTATTAATATGATTGTGCTATTAAAAGTACTATATCACAATGCGGGGGACCATTTCATCGTGACATTGGTTGAACTAAGCTCTTCGAAATTGATGTTAGAGAAAACAATTGTACTTTATTTGTAAAGAACTACATGTGGCAGTTATAACTTTCTGCAAAAGTGTAGTGTTTCAAGTATTCATCTGTAGGCAATGATCAATAGACTACGGGTTCTTTTCTCATTCTAACCTATGCTGAGGTCACTTCCATTGAATTATAATAGACGTCAAATCAATGATTTGTTTCATTGATCATGTTACATTGTTATATTGTCGTTGTTATACGTTGATCATTGTTACATTGATCATTGATCGTGATCATTGTTACTTTGATCATTATTACATTGATCTTGACAATGAACATTCAGCGAGTATCAAATAGGGCTATGTCAGGAACCTAGTAAACAAGCATTGTTAAGTGACTATCCAGCTGCTCTACTAGACCAATATCATATCCATGGTAGGACTGATACGAGAACCCTGCTATGAACGTGAAGAAATATCAAATTACTTCTCACTGTATTATACGAATAACCTCAGCCGCATGCCTCTGGCAGCGCCAGGAAATTGTTAACTGAGATTTTATGACATTTTAAGAGCCAGAAATAACGCAAAACACGGATAATGATGGCTTGTGGAGAATGCTCAAAACAGCTCCAAAGCTCAGCGGGTGGAATAAAGGGCTTCACAGATGAGGAATATCTTATGTATAGTGATGGATAAATTCGAGAAGTTTCGAAGTTGTGTGATGAAAAAGAAAAATTGGTCTTGAGCCAAGCCTTGCTGGTTGTTTAATATCGATAGTAGTGACCAGATGTATAACTTTTTCAGAAGTTCTTTTTGTTTAAAAATCCACGTGCTACAGAGGTTCCTTTAATAAGTTAATAAGATTTGTTTTGATAGTTTTCATTTTCTTCAATCAAGATTATTAATATTCGCTGCACATCAACAGTGAATTTCAAGTATCAAAGAGTATGCATGTAGCAAAAACAGTATGCATGTGGCAAACAGCATGCATGTAACAAACAGTATGCATGTGGCAAACAGCATGCATGTAACAAACAGTATGCATGCAGCAAACAGTATGCATGTAGCAAACAGCATGCATATAGTAAACAGTATGCATGAAGCAAACAATATACATGTAGCTGGGTGTCAGATATGCACAGAGAGATTTTGCTGCTACGCTGACGTCATAGCATTCACTGAGCTACCGAGATACAGACTTTTACGTGAGGAAATCAGCCTCACTTCGTCAGAGTATGTCTATTATCTAACAAACTTTTTATTAGCTCATTTTTAATATTAAATCGTAGATTGTATACATATCCTTAGATTCTACACATACATATATATATATACACACACACACACGCACACACAAACACACATGCACTACGTGTATAAATTCCAGAGTGTAAGAAGCAGTTACTAATGTTCAGAGCGATTGTTTTTTTATAGTTCGTAATGTTATCTATTGACATCAACAGACTTGAAATTTAATTAGTCAAAAGGAAAGAAACGCGGTATAGAAGGCATTACGATATAGTACACAATACAAGATTAAAACGCTATTTTATAATATGACCCATCACTGAATTACTCTTTATTTGACACTAGCTGAATGATCATGATGTAAAATCGTGAAATCCGTTTAATATGTAACAAGTTATATTGGCATAATTTATTGAAATCAACTTTAGTATGTCTAGTAATAAAAATTTCTGTAGCTTTTTAAGTTTAGTATCGTTTATTTGTTCATCACATCATAGATTGTACAATAGAAACGTGCGTACATGTAGTTAGATAAACAAATAACAATACAAGAGAGGCTACCATAAAAGAGCCATAGCTCTGTTCGGTAATACTACAATTATTTTTGATCATTTAACATACCTAATTAATCATCTAACATACCTAATACCAAGATTAGGTATGTTAGATGATTTAAAGACCCACGCATATGTGGACATGAAGAGGAAAGCGGAAGACTGAGAAAAGTGGAGGCGTTATGTACCATGGACATGCCAGTAGGCAGTGCACTAAGAGAGAAAGAGAGAGAGAGATCAATGGCTGATGGAGATGATAACTTAGCTATCACTCTGTTCTTATGGATCCAATGCATGAGGACTGGAGAGGTGGGTTTAGAGAGATGGGAGGGAAGGAGGGAGTTGCAGAGGGAGAGAGAGAGAGAGAGAGATGAAACACAGAGGCATGTGGGATTGCTGCTTAAACTTCTTTCCAGGAAACTTTTTGAAAAAAGTCTAAAAGTAATTATTGTTATTAATATCGTGCACGAATACAACAAAATCATCATCGAAAAGCGGTCTTCGAGACTGATTTATGAGTAAACAAAATAAATATATCTACATTTAAGTGAAAAATGTCTGACATTTCCGTATGACGAGGTACCGGAAGTTGTATTCTAACTTATTGATTTATTATAAAAAATATGCAATATAAACAGTGGTAACAACACTAATATACATGTACATGTACTTGTAATATAAAGCAATAATGTAAAGCAACATATAAATTGCTGCCAATATTAGAACGAATATAAAACCAATAATATGATCTTTAATTCACCAAAATACATGGCAGTATAAACAAAACAAGAAATGAAAAATAATGAACGAATAGAACAACAGAAACCACGGATTCACCATTAAACAGTCTACAAATAGAGAAATTAAACTAAACATCGTCGTTTATCTTAGGATCGGCTTTCAATAATCTAATAAGGTAATAATATAAAGCAGCATATAAAAGCAAATTTAGGTCCACTTATGGTCTATATCTATGTTTACAGTAGAAATTTGCACGTGATCAATGTTGTCATGGACTGCAGTAGCACTCTAATCGAGTTGCTGCTTTACATTCTCAACATCCGCCGTTAAATTTAAGTCCTAAGTCCTATATTTCATTTATTTGTGGTCGTTAGAGTTTAGTATTTCCACAAATGATGAGATTTAAACTCTCGCACTCGAAAGCAGATATATGCATCTTTATTGCACCATCAAAACGTGGTAGCAAGTTAAATACAATAAACAAAAAATACCAACAGTGTATTAAAACAAACACAACTGTATTGAAAATTAACAAAAATAAAATAAAATAAAAACATATAGTAAAGATGTCCTAATTATCTACTTAATGCATGGCTATAATAGTAATAATAATAATAATAATAATAATAATAAAGGTTTAACGTCTGTTTCCTCATACAAGGATGATGTCAGGTACGTCAGGTCTGTAGGTGGGGGGCTGCCTGTAGATCTCACTGCTGACTCCATCCTCCCCTCCCCGGTAAGCAAAACATTGTTTGTATAAACCTTCCATATCACCAACAGACGTCACGTAAACTAAAACAAGTACGCCATGCCAGACTAGACTGCCGCTAGCTGTAGCTTTGGTGGAAGCTCTTCAGAAACTCCCATTGAAAAATCTACAATGATTTTGCCTGAGAGAGAGTGAGTGAGAAGGAGAGAGAGAGAGAGAGAGAGAAAGAGAGAGAGAGAGATAGAGAGAGAGAGAGAGAGAGAGAGAGAGCGAGAGAGAAAGAATGAGAGAGAGAGAAGTAGGGGAGAGAAAAAGGGAGAGCGAGAGAGAACAAGAGAGAGAGAGAGAGAAAGAAAAGGGAGATACAGAGAGAAAGAGCGATATAAAGACACATGGAGAGAGAGAGAGAGAGAGAAAGAGGGAGAGAAAAATAAAGAAAGAGAGAGAGAGAGAGAGAGAGAGAGAGAGGTTGGGAACTTGGAATCATCTATAAGCCAAGACATGGACATTGAATTTACGCTGCCGTTAACAGGAACCAAAGGATTTCCATACAGCGTTTCCAAGCAGTATGAAAAAAAATTTCGTCACAAAACTGAGAAGTTAAATAAATCTTACACAATGTTGTTGTTGTTATTGTTGAATTCCGAAAATATTTTCTTTACTGAATTCCAGAATAAATAATATTACTATCACTCATTATGTACAGAATTAACCTCAACGTCAGAAGGGCATTGGGTTGGTAAGCGCCTATGCTGCAGAAATTGCTACAAAAACGAATGGATAGTCTATTCGTATCTCGACCCTGGTTAAACTGAGATTTAAGGGAATATGATGATGTTGATGTTGTTGTTGATAATGATGATGATGATGATGTATAGAATTAGTCTCGATAATTTTTTTAAAATTCACTCCATGAGTAAGCCTATTTGCTTATATTTCTGAAGGACTAACCTTCAAGATACTGAAGGAAAAATTTCTCATGAGAGTGCCGTATAGTAAATCAACAATAAAATTCTTATTTCTTATTTCTTTACAGTGGATAAATAGATCGATGGTTGTCGATCTGCTGTATATTTGCTATTATCGTTACAGCATGCCAATATTTTGTGCTACTCTTTTTCATCTTTTTTTCCCAATACAACTTTTTAAATTTAGGTTAAAATACACAACGTAAAAACAGCTTATGCTCTGAAAATCTTGTTTGGCTTCAAATGTAGTTGGGTTAATTCTGCATTTATCAGATCTTAGACACACAAGCAGCATCCGCCTTCGCGAATAATGCGTGATGATCACTTCTGTATTTAGCCAGTGAAACTTATCTTCCAGCCATGGACTCTTTGGAGAACGAAGTCCGAGAGTCGATACCGGAAGTTAAGTAACTATGAACTACCAGATCTTTGCAGAAGTTATCGCTCAAGAGTTCTGTTCATTTAAACCCTCGAGAGTGAAATCAGCAGCCACGGAAAAATGTCAGAAAATTGCTTTAATATTATTTTATTTTTCGATATGAGATATTTAGCAATTTATTGACCTGACTAAGCCTGATTAGAAAATCAATCTTAATTCTTTTTATGGTACTAAATATATTTCCTTCACAGTTTGATTTTTATTCCATAACGTTTAATATTGTGCGTAACAATTTAAATCCGGATGATATTCCCTAATGTTTCATCACATGTGATACAGCTAGTTGCCAATAATTTAATCGACTATTTTAAGTGAGATGAGAACTTTATGATCGTCTTTATCTATTTTATTCTATGCTATGTGGAAAGTCCAAAACACATATATCTACTAACATCTTCTGTAACATGAGTATAACGTAATCCTTAGAATTTATAGAGATTGCAAGAGACAGGAGAGAGAGAGAGAGAGAAAGTAGAGAGAGAAATATAGAGAGATTGAGTGAGATATAAAAAGAAATACAAACAGTATCAGAACAAGAAAAAGAAATAGAAAGAGGCATATAATGGGGATGGACCGAAGGAAACACAAGTAATAATAAAGCAAAATATTTAAAGTGCTCAAAATTAAAAATTGTAGTATTGCATGGAGTTCTAACTACTGGCGTCATCTGATGAATTATAGCAAATAGCATAAAATTCTTTTTCAAGCAATGATAAATGAGTCCGGCCGGCCGGCATCAACATGAAATTTCAGTGCCGCAAACATTATAATCAACTGAACTCGCTTTATTCTCGTATTGTCATGGGCGATAGGAGCACTCTGTTAGTGTTTGCTACACATTAAGCTGTAATGTTCTTGCAATTTTGTTTTATACAGACAACTTGTTTTTGAGCAAGCCTTTTATGAAGAGATCGAGTATGAATAATTTTAATATTTTCAGAAAATGCAGAGATAATGCATTATTTCTTTGATAGTCAGTTTAACATTGCCTCGCAAATGATGATGACTTGTGTTTTACCATTAGACAGTCTCACGATACATCGTTAGAGTGAGAAAATAGATGATAACTTATATAAACTTATAAGCTTATAGCACTTGGTAGAAAATCATTATCAATAAGTTTATCCAATTTCAATTAAAAACGACAATATTTTCAAACACAGAACAACTATAAACATGCCCTCCATTTTCATTGTTAGCCTACATCGTTGCCTCGTTCGCCTACGAGTGGAACTGGTTTCATTGTTGTGTTGTCGTTATTTAAAAACCAATGCTGTAAGCGGTGTGGTTGCGATTCCAGAAAGGGGTTTACTAGTTAAAATTTATATTTGTTTCGCATTTGTGGTAGGTATGGAGTATTACAAATCAACAATTAACTAGTACGGCATTAAAGTGTGATAAAATTATAATGGTACAAAATGATAAGGAAATATATAAATTTGAACATATATTAAACGTTGTGTAAAATTATTCAATATGAGCATGAATAGTTGAAAATACGGACTCAGAATTCTCTAAGGTGAACAAATAAAATAATAAAATCAACATAAATTAGCTGTTTAAAGTAATTTTCATCAACTTGAGACTATTTCAGAGTTGTCGCAGGCTGCAATATAATTTTACCGGTCTTGAATTTTTCATTACGCAGCATATTTATTCACTGACCGAAGAAACATAGTCAATGTCACAGGCACAGGGCTTGAATTTTGCCTCTGGTTCATCTTCCGTAGACGCAGACATCTTTAGTCCCTCTCGTACCTCGAAACTGATCAGCTTCTTAAAAATCGACACTCACAGTAACTAAATTGAGTAAATTTCCTTTAGATCTTTAAACTTGAAACTCTTTGTTTTACATACATACATACATACATACATACATACATACATATATATATATATATATATATATATATATATATATATATATATATATATATATATATATATATATATATTACAAATGGTTAATGGTTATGATTGTTTGGGCTGAGCAGGTGGCTTGTTGGCACGTCGCTCGACAGCGGATCAGTAGGTGAAGAGTTCAAATCCAGTACATTATCTGTCTCTGACCTGTTATCCAGCTGCTGGAAACCGACGCTAGACTTGGCTTTTGCATTTTGGATTTAAGTGAAACATAATATTATATCATTTGTAATTATTGTTTGCGTATTTGAACAATCTGGGGGACTCTAAAATTTCTAACTAGTTTTATAAACTATTGAATTAAGAAAATAATGTTCCTGCAAATATGTTCTTTTTTTATTATTGTAACAATGAAATCACAAGAGGGGGTATTTTCCACCTCTCACCCATGCCAACGCATGTGGACAGACACTTTAAGGACACGTGAGGCCGTTCACAGAGTCTATTGTCAAACCGGTTAAATCCGGTTCTCCGATAAATAGACCACTACAGCCTATGCTGAACGCAGTCTGTGTTAGCTTTTTTTACATCAGTTTGTGGGTGATACCAAATCACAAGCACATGTACTGTATATTTAAATGATAGAAAGCATTCAGAGCATAAATGTATAAGTAGGCCTACGCTTAAATGTCAGTGTAATTAAATTTAAAAGAAGAAAAACTTGAAATAGTAAAGAATTAGTTCGACTTTCAATATTAGTCTCAGTTAGGTTACAAGTCCCACATATTACAAGTGAGACAGCCTACCTGTATGCCGTCATCTACTAGGCCCTGTAAGTTAATTACACTAGAGCATGCCTTCTCGCAGTAACCTCTCCAAGCGCTCTTTCCAGCACACTGCTCCTCAGATCTGGAATTCTCTTCCGTCTCCTTTGAGCTCCTCTCAACTTCTCCTGATCATCATTCCCTTCTGTATGAACCGTTTCATAGATGGTTGAAGGTTTTTCTTTGACCTCTCCTATTCAACCATTGCACAGGAACCGACCCCTACACGTAAACCTCCATTCCACTAGTATACCCTACCTTGGACTGACTCCTCGGATTTTTGGCTTGAACCGGTTTGGACCCACAGTCTGCTCATCGGATTGGATTTGGTACCATAGCGCTCAATGTTATCATGGACGACAGTAGCACTCTAAATCTGTTGTTGTTGTCAAGGAATTTATGAACAGCGTAAATTTAAATATTATAGTCACTGGTTGGCTTGGGCTTCACGATCGATAAATATTTTCGAAGCTTTACTGGTCAAAAGCATGATTTGTTGACTGCAGCTTTGTGACGTTACTGAGTCATGTCAGATTATGACTAGAAATAGCATAGAAATAGCATAGAAATAGCTAAGAATTGCCATTCGTGTTCTTAATTTGAATAGTCACTAATCACTAATCGTCACTCATCACTGTCATTGGTAAGGATTTCTCAAGTTTAATTCGAAATGTTAAAGAACAAGCGTTGGATATTTTACAGTATCGCCTTTCCAGGTCCGTTGCTTAAGTAAGCGCGCTTTTAGAAAATCTATTTGTGTATTGTTTGTATGTAGTACTCAGTTGTAGAAATCTCATAATTATTTTTATGATACAGTGTATAACTCGTATATCGTAAGGGAACCGAGTATATAACATTGTTTGAAGCGGCAAGTTTCTTTTACACAGGAGCGATATTCAATCCATTTACTTAAGAAAAAATTCAATCAACCTTAAAGATTCTATAATTCTTGATGATTCAATCTTGGGTAGGGATATGACGCAACGGTTAGTGTTTGACTGGAATGCAAGTGACTTTGCTTCAAAGCCAAGGTCAGCCATCATTTGATGGATATCACCTTGGACCCATGGAAGTTTAATCAAGTATCGGAGCTTGCTGTCAGTTAGCGCTATCAATAGCAAAGATATACATGTATCCAAGATTAATCATGGAAAGGATTGATAGACCTGCCAGGACCCTTAAGGCAGTCTAATAAATGGGTTTTAAAACAAACATGTAGGTGCTTCTGACCCAGTACTGTTATGAAGATCTACCTTTATAATTTAACATTTTAATTATTTATTGAAAAAAAACAGTATGAAGCTATGTGATATTAATTAAATTGCAGGAATTGCTAGAATTTATTTTTTGCTCATATCTAAAAGACATTGCATCCATGTGGGAATCACAATGAGCGATTTTCACTTAAATTAAACGGAATATTTCTTTCAGCGTTCCGCTCTTGATAGTAATTTGTTGAGCAGAATGGCTTAAAGCATCGCTACTAATGTTGTTATATTAAAGCCTTTAATGTGACGAGAAGTCATCGAGTTGAACGCTATCAGGGCGCTGGGTCCAACTAAACTTCACTAAAGGTCTTCTAGTTGTTTTTGATGGTTTCCAGATATAAGCTATTTATTGACTTTGTACTGATAATGCGCAAAATTCGATAGAAAGCGTGATAGTTGATTGATTAATGGCAGGTTGATTGATTGATGGCATGATTTACTTAGCAACAATTTGCTGTAGACTAGCGCAGTCTAACCATGTCTCCACAGGCTGTATTAAACAGTAACTAGGTTGTCGTGGCAGTGCTGCTGTGTAGTCACGTGATCAAATGAAAGATTCTAGAACCAGACTATTCGCTTCAAGGCTAAACCTGTCACTGCACTGTTTCGTAGTTTGGTAGTGCTACTATTATTTGGATTTTGGACTTGCACTGTTTTAACCTCGATTTCTCTTGCAGTTATTGTATACTCAGTCGTCATCGTGTGGTATTTTGGCGTCTGTTTGTGAAGAGTCTGCAAGAGACGTCCCTGACATTGCCTTTTGGCGAGGAACCGGACGTTCAAATCATATTGTTTGATTGATTAATTTTTATTACTTAATTTACGAGCTTGTTATGATTAATTATTTAGAGGAAATTTGTAAAACACATATTTCTTTGCCAGAGGCTGTAGGCCTTATTTATTTTGTAAAGCTATTTATACTCTTGTCTGATAATCTGATCTCGTTAGAAGCGCTTGAGTTTAAATAATAGCATTTAGCGTTTTGCTTAGTGACTTGATTAATTAAGACAAAGCAGGTTGTTTTTCATAAGTAACAAAACTTCAGGTTTTGTTAATTCATTATCAACTTCCTCTTCGCTTGAATCCCAGTTTAGCTAGGGTCGGGATTATAAATTTTTATAGCAATTACTGGAGCCCAGACTTACCAACCGAATCCCCTTTCTGACGTTGGTTTGGATCTTAGTGCTTTGTCGCTTTTTACGACACTTGCCGTGCACGATTTTGTTAATTGCGCAAGTAAACTTAATAAACTCTATATTGACCTCACGTTAGCTGCTTGTGTCGTTAAGAGTTAGAGCTCTAAGAAAATCATTTTGAAGTCACATTGAAAGCCTACTTATTATAGCTAGAACTACATACATGTACGCCAATACTGCAGTTTTTTAAAGACACGGGATTTGTAATTGGTTAACCAATTTTTCGATTGACTGAGTGATAGATACTTTGAGTAATTTAAAATTTGGTTGGTTCGTTTGTAGGTCAAACGATCAAATCTATCGACGTAGATCTACGGATCAAATTGATCTGTCCAGTTATTAATCAATTTTGTTCAAGTTATATATTTATCGTCAATGATTCAGAATTGATTCTTATATTTTTATTGGCAGATAAATTTCACGAGTTTAATTAAACTCAGCGGAATTCAATTGATCCCGGTCGCACAATGGAGATAGACGAGGCATTGCACATGGTCGGTGGTTATCGTAGATGGCATCTGCTGATGTTTGTCCTGCTTTCCATCAGCTCCTACCTGCCCTACTGCTGGCAAGGCCTTATCATCGTCTTCATCGGTTGGGAACCCCCGCACCAATGTCGTCTGCCTGATGACGTCATTAACGCAACGCTGACGTCATACAATAATATAAACAAAGACTTCGCGAAGCAATGTGCCATCAGTGCCAATGAATCTGAAAGTCTTAACGTTAGTTCCGGATGCACACAGGGTTGGGTATACAACGATAAGGGTTACTCGACTATAATAGAAGAATGGGATTTAGTTTGCGAGTATAACTATCTCGCGGAATTATCTCAAACCTTGTACCTACTAGGATACGTCATTTCTACGCTCTGCTTTTCTTTCGTCATCGATAAGTTTGGTAGGAAAATCGTTATAATTGTTAGCAACGTACTGATATGTCTGCTTGGAATAGGAATAGCGTTTACATCCCGTTACTACGTCTTCATTCTGCTCAAAGTTCCATTGGGAATGTTGGCTATCATGAACTACAACGCTGGTCTTACGTATCTAATGGAACTATTCGATTCTAAACGTCGAGCGTTCGCTGGGATCGGTCAACAGGTCCCCTGGGTTTGTCTCATGTTGGCCCTGCCTCTGATGGCTTATTTCATTCAGAACTGGAGAATTCTACAAGTTGTGATATCCTGTGGCTCGATCGTTTGGATCATCTACATTTGGATTCTCCCGGAGTCACCGATCTGGTTGGTATCTAAGGGGAGGTACATCGAAGCCGAGGCGATACTGCGGAGAATGGCGCAACTGAATCGCGTGGATTTAGAGGGCGTCGTGCTGAAACTGACAAGACCGGTGCTTTTTAATAACGATATAGTGTTAGTGAGAAATCACGAGGAAATAGACAACGTTATGACTGTAGAATGTTCAGGTAAAACTTTTGATGGCTATAATAAAGCAGATAATTTGCTGCAGATTTCGAATAAAGATATTTCAGGTCCCAATCCAGAGCTTGGTGCTATGCTGCAGAATAGAGCCGTATGTGATACAAATCGTGCTTCAAATCCTAGATCTAAAGCGCCGTCCATTTTTGTTTTATTTTCAAATCGTTATCTAAGGAGAATTCTAATTGTGTGTAATCTCTTCATGTTTGCGAATTGCTTAGTTTACTATGGTCTAGTTTTGAGTACACCGTCCTTGGATGGAAATCGTTTTGTAAACTTCTGTCTAATGGGATTAGTGGAATTACCGGCTTGTTTTCTAGCTGTTTATTGTGCTGATAAAATAGGAAGACGCTATTCCATGTGCGCCTTTCATATTCTGGCGGGGATTCCGTTAGCTTTCGTTCTCTTCATCCCAACCAAAACTTCATCCGGTTCTGATCTGACAAATCTGATCATAGCAGTCATCATGATTTCTAAATTCTTCATCAGCGGATCTTTTGGGACTTCCTTGCTCTACATTAAGGAACTCTATCCAACCACTCTTCGTGGAAGAGGAAACGGAATAAGTCAGGTACTTGGGAACGTTGGTAGCATCGCTGCTCCGCTAGCGTCTTATTTGTACAAAACCAGATTCTTTTGGCTACCTAACGTGATTCTTGGAACGATTTCTGTTTTGGCTGGATTGGCAGTACTTATTCTACCAGAGACCGCCAAAAGACCTCTACCACATAGCGTGGAGGATTCAAAGAAGATGTTCGAAATGAGAAGTTGGAAAATAAATACGTCGAAACCTAAGTCAATCAACAAATGATTGGGATGTATCATACATTTCTTGTGAAACCAAAGACTAAAATCGAAGTTCGAGATGAGAATCTTAACTGTTTTATAACATATGATAAATTTGATCTGAGTACTCTTATTTTTTTGTGTTCATTTTTCTCATTGCTGAGTTAACTCCTATTTATATGAAAGATAAACATTTGTTGATAACTTGCCCTATAGATGTAATTTTTCTAGGTTGAGTTCATAATTGTTGTAAGCTATGCAATTTCACTTTTTTGCCAGTAACTCTTAACAATTAATTACTCTGTTTTGTTTTGAAATTTTGCTCAATTATATTCTAATAGTCTGCAATATTTAAAGTATGCACTACTATGCTATCTGTTGAGTGTTGCTGAAGTATTTCAACACAGATTTCATTTAGAAATGATACATGTATCAGAGAAAAGTTAATTAACAGCAATATATCTTGAATTTTGTGTGATTGCATATCTGCGCCGTTTGGTGATATATAATAAAAAAAATTATGTGCTAAGTTTAGATTTTCTTCTAAGAATGCTAATATGTGAGCGTGGAGTCGATTGCACTTACTCCTTTTTTTTATCAGATTTATGATACATCAGATAAAATATTGACTTCTAAGTAAAATATGTTTAACCGTCTCTTATCTATCGAGTTTAAAACGAGTGAAGAAGCTTTCCACAGTATTAATTTCGTTCTTATACTCTTATCTACATTAGTCACTTAATTACAATGCATATAGTGATTTATTATAAATTATACAACAGCGGCTAGTATTTGATGTTGTTAATGACGCACCTTTATACGACAATGAAGGACAAGTAAGAAAACTTTAAAAATTGAAGTGTTATAGAAGTGCCAGTTAGATTCCTTTCGATTAACGGCTAACTTCAATGGTATATCAATCTCATGTTTGCTTTCTTTCACTAGTTTTCTGACAACTGGAGTGTCTAAGGTAATATTCCATGCACATACTGGTATAAGACCTTCTAAAGAGCACTCCATCGATCAGTCTTTTTCAGTTCTCAACGTCTACTGTTTTCCCCGTTTGTAGCACACAGTTTTGGGACAATATGATCTTTGTTGGCATTTCAAGTTGTTTTCCTGCAATTATTTGCCTTTGACGTGACTTTTGCTAAATCAAGTGACTCGATTGATAATTTGATACGTAGAATCTTGATTTTATACGCTTCCTTTACAGTGTAATTACCACACAACATTATTAAATCGACAATACTTTATAACTTTGGGTGACACTAGTATGCAAGACATTAATGAAAGCATAGCGCGGACTGTGGTATCATTAAATATATGAAACGCATAATGTTTTAGTTGTAAGATATACCATGAGCAGTGTGCGGTGTATTTAGTTGTCGAATGACTAATTATTATGATGCTATCGGATATTCAGTCGCGAATAGTGATTATAGGGTTAAATTATTTGACGGAAAGTGCTGTAGGCACAACTAAAGTTTTGAGTACTAACCCATTTAACTCGAATGCGCTTACACTCAAAGCAGAGCACGCTTGTTTTTTGTTGTTGTAGAATGTAGAGTGAGGCTGAACATTGTGTTTGGTCTGTATTGAAGTGTACAGTTCATGAGACTAACCTACAATGCTCAAATACCTGGGACTCGTTAGAAGCTTGAGGCTATGCTTGGCTGGTGCATGTAGGCCTACATGTACAGTAACAACCATTGCAGCGCTAGACTATAACTACCATCGCATGACTATTTAGAATTAACAGTTTGAACTGAAATAATAGCAAAGTGTACCGAAACTATGGACTGAAAAGTTAAACGACCGTTTCATCATCCACTGGCAGTACCTAATATCATCATTATCTACTGGAAATACCTAATATCATTATCCACTGGCAGTACCTGATATATCTCAATTTGCTGAGAAAAAAAACATAACATAACGGCACACTGGGTCAGGAAGCACAGATGCTTGTTTAAGACCCATTTCCTCCTTCCTCTCCATGGTGATTAGTAATCGTTGCCTTTTGATGGCGCATCAATTGCAGCCGGCGCGGATTTAAGAATAACCTTCCATCACCCTGGGATTTTTCCTTCCTAAGCTTTTACCAACACTCGGTCTTCCAACGTGGTCACTCACAAAGTACTAACCGAGGTCGATGCAGCTTAACTTCGATAATTGACTCGCCACTAAACCAAGTGCGCTAATCCCGCCGTCAATCGATTAATGGAATCGATAAATAACGGATTATTTGATGCGACTGATATATTAGTTTGTGTTTTGAAATTTCGTTGAATGTTTACGTATTATTATTTCTGGAATGATAATATAAATTATAGAATATTAAATTAGATTTTATTCATGTAAAGAAATATTGAGTTATATACAAGTAATAAATCAATCTGCTATTCAGCTGCATTGCTTGCAGAATACATGACTATAGATTTCGCTGAGCTATTGTACAAGCTATACTCAACAATATATCACAATTTTGCATGTATCTGCCTCTACCATGTCGATCTTTGTTTTTTTATAACAGCTTTTATGTTCATCTCAGATGTTAATAACTTTTCTGTGTATTAAAAATTTAAAGCTTTCTGATGGTTGAGGCAAGTTTTCCTTCGTATATAATTTAAACGTGTCGAAGAAAAATGTGTAAATAACTTTTAGCCTTATAGGACTATATAACGTGTTGCTCTGCATGTAGATATAGCAAGTTATTGTTTATCAAGTTAAGAAATGTTTGTTGCATTTAATAAATATTACGTTGTAAGTTTTTATATAGCTTAAATTAATATGTGATAACTCACTTGGTATAAGATTAAAGTCAGTATTTCAATGAAATCTATCAGGTCTTGCTTCTAAAACTATTTATATACTATGCAACCGTTTTAAATATGATATTTTGTATCTAAAGCGAAGAAAACGGAAGACAGGGAAGAGTGGAGGCGTTAAATACTATGGACCTACCAGTAGGCAGTGTACTAAGAGAGAGAGAAAGATATGTTGAATCTCATAATCGTTATACATGTATGCTGTGCCCTCAATTATTAAATTCAACAGTGTAGGACTAGTTGGTTGATCGCATTTTTATACTACTACATCGCTCAACACAGAACACAATATCGATCGGTTAAATGTATTCAGCGATAATGCTATTGTTTTGCATAATAAAACCATACTAGATACCATAGTCTTGAATAACTATGGCGGTTAAGGGGGTTCATTGCTTTACAGATCGCCTTTACATTTATACAATTTAGAACTCGATAAAGCATATCGCAAGCACAGCTGAGTGGTATGATCGTGATCGTGAGGATCTCTGTAGACTTGCAGGTCCAATATGCATATTCTTAAGCATAATAGGACTAATGAGTACTCCGGGTTTTGAAGACAAAATAAACATGAAAACAAGATAATATTTTCGGAACATTTTGTCGACACAGATTTTATTCTACACAATATTGATCATAGAGCGCAGTGTTGCATAGCTACGTAAGACAAGACATTCAATCATCGCCATTTAGCTCAAATGTAAAATTAAACAACTGTAATCATCAACATTTAGCTCAAATTTATAATAAACAAAAACAAAAGTCAGCACCAATGTTGAGATAATGCTTTCAAATTCCTTACGCACATAGTAGTTAACAAATACCTGCAAAACATTTATATACATTTTATTAACATATACCATTAAAACATAACATACATACAACAATTCTTTACATTTACTGTAAAAATATTTTGAATCCATATTTTAAGAAAAAGGCAGAATTCTAAATACATGTATATCGATCGGATTTAAGGCACATCGTTGTAAGGCCACAATCACCAGGTTGCAGTTTTTGACAAGCTCATTTGTTGCAGATTATCAATGACACACGGTATGAACTATAAAATTGACAGGTTTCGAAATATATAATCAGTATATTGAGTTATTTAAGTTACCACTTTGTACAACACTAGGACACAAGACAAAAGATAACTTATATAGACCACTGGCCAATCTTTTTCTATCGCTCCCTCGGTGTAATAAGGCTAAATCATTATTGTAAACAGCAGTGTTTCCATCTTACAACCTTAGCGCGGCGTTCCATATATCAACCCATCCTATAGATGTGTTGATGCCAGATAATTTATAGCGCTATTGTACATGTATCGTATAGACCTACGATTATTTTCTTAGAGTTTGAAGAAAAAACATTCTGCTCTGCTTGAGATTCTATATAGGCCTACTCTACACTCTGCCAATTCTTTTGTAGGCTACAATGGCTTCTAATACAACATGGAAGAATTTATCCACAATGTCGTGCTAGCAATTTTGAATGCAACTTGAAAGTAAGGTAATTATTACAGAATTACATGTAAAATTGAGTGAACGTTTTAATATATTATTCCGCTTATAAAAACACAAGTAATGTTACACGTTGTGTATCCAACTTGCACTTGCTCGCTGCATCTTTCAGAATATTTAAGTCAGCAGCTTGAAATGACCCAAAGACTCATGAAAAGTTTTTACCCATCCGTCCATATCGGATTTAAGTGTTAGTCTAGTAAAGTGCCAATTTAATGATTATGGTAGCCATATTCTAATTTAATGTTTATGGTAACTATATTCTAACAAATAAAATGACACATTATTTACACAATATCATTCCTATATAATAATCTTGATACCCTATATAATATCTATATTGATATTATTGATATATAATATCTATATAATAATCTCTACAATTTATTTAGAACCTCTTTATTGTCAATAATATAATATTTCTTCTTCATATAACTTTTTCCGCATAAGTTTTTATCTGTGTATTTCTGACTAGAGACTAGTATAGAGGTAGTTCAATCATATGCGTGTACATATACTGTACATCAGCACACACATATATACTGTATATTATATATATATATATATATATATATATATATATATACAGTATATATATATACATGTATATGTATATACATATACATACATATATGTAGGGCCTATGTATATATGTATATAGTCTATATATATATATATATATATATATATATATATATATATATATATACAGTATAGGCCTATATATACAGTAATATGCATGTATATATAGGCCTATTGTACATGGGCCTACATATATATTACAGTTCTTAATATGTACTATATATCTACATGTGCATGCACGATGTGACTTAGAAATAGATTAATTCTATTATATATATATATATATATATATATATATATATATATTACATGTAATGTAATATGCATAATGTATGTAAATACATTCACATAAGTATTTACAGTATGTAGCAGACTAATGCTGCATCTTTTACTTGCTGCTTCGCGGTCAAGATATGGAATTTGGATTGTACTCAACTTGTTTCTGAAAATAGAAGCAAATATGAAACTACGTACAGCGAGATAGAATTATTAAAATATTAAAAACCAAAAAATAATAACAATTAAAAATATTCTTAGAAAAACAAACTAAAGTAGTAATTAAAATTTATGTGATCAGTACCCAGTCCTTATATATATATATATATATATATATATATATATATATATATATATATACATACATGTATGTATATATATACAGTATATATATATGTACGGTATATATATATATATATATATATATACGTGTGTATATATGTTGCTACAATACTAATACGCAGTCTGATTTGACTTGATGAAGAGAATTGAGAGTAAATTTATTAATTATTAATTAATCATAAATTAATTGTAATTTATGAACAAGGATAAAATGATCACATGCAGTTCAGTAAAGGGTACAGCTTTTGTTTGCCTCGCCCATAATCTGCTACATAATAGGGCCCTACTATTGAATGATTCGGTGGATCAGAAACAGCACCAGCAGCTATCTTACTAAAGTTCTTGACTAAACTACCTGCATACTAATGCACTTGGGCCATTGTTGAGGCCTAAGGATATTTTAAAATTACTTAATTAATTATTAAGTGTAATTAAGTATTAATTACAATAGTTTACTATTCCAATATTAATTAATTATTAAGTGTAGTTAATTATTAATTATAAAGTTTACTGATCCAGCACTACCCAAGTCTTACCTCTAATCGCCCGTGTTTCCAGATGCACCCAGGCAGAGGCAGACCATCCTTCCCTACTGGACATGGAGCATCCAAGCCAGGCACTCCCTAAGCAAAAGTAGAAAGCCTTAATCGGACTTATCTATCTCTCTCTTTCTCTCTCTCTCTTTCTCTCTCTCTCTTAGTGATCTATTGGCAGGTTCATGGCGTAAAACACCTCAATAAATTTCTATATTAAAATCTGTCTTAGAATAGCCTTACTTGTTAGTGAAAGTAACTTTGAAACAATTTAGTTGAAAACTGATAAAAATGGAAAATTTTATATCAATAAATTACATCAGTGCAAGATCACTACAGTATATGAATAAAAGTACAATTACGATTTTCCTAGATATAATTAATTTAGTCAACGGTAACGGTAGGCCTGTTCATAAATATCTTAAATAAACAACGAAATAACATCAATAGCCTGTAATATTTATTACAAGATAAACTTGATGTCTATCTTACATGTAAATTAAACCGGCAAAAATTAAAACATTAAAATATTATTATAATATTAGTAAATATGAAGTTATACTTTACGTTAGAAATATTACATGTGTATGAAACATTAGACCCAGTTAAACTCATACTTGTATTTGGAGCAATTATGTATGTAATCTTACAGAATCTTACTAGATGCATTGTACTAATATTTAATATAGAAATACTTTGACGTTCCTGACATTGCCTTTTGGCGAGGAACCTGACGGTAAAGCCTTATCCTTATTGAAATACTTTAATATAAATAGGAAATATTGCACATTTATTTGCAGTTGATTTTGGAAAGATTATCATTAGAAAAATAAATTTTAGTTTACCGGTTCTCCCTTTTCACCAGGTAGTCCAACTTTACCAGTTGGTCCTCTTGCTCCCTGAAAAAAAATTAATGCAGCTTGGAGTGAGAGTTACTGACATTCAAGGTGATAGCGAGTACTTTATTTTTCTTATCTTCACAATAAGTTAGTATTCAAGTGTGCATAAATATTACAGCAATCATGCTCATCATCATCATCATATTTATGCTTCTTCCCTTAAATCCCAGGGTCTAACCATCCCAGAGTTTAACCAGGGTCGGTATACAAATAGACTTTCTCCAGTCCTCCCTGTCCCACATCATATCATCAGTCAATCCCCTATTTTTCATAGTAATCATGCTCCATGTATGAATTATAAATATAGAAGATGAATATGTGGGCTATAGTAAAAAACATGAGTACGCCAATTCATAAATTTAAATCTGAAATCTAAATTTGGGATCTTAGAATATCTTACATGCCTACATCATGTTGATTTTAGCTGTTTACTTTTCCAAGAAAACTTTATTATAATGCTCTTCTAAGGTCAATGTAAACAGGTTTCAATCAGTACTGCGTTACTAGTGAGCACATAATCAAATAATCAATGTTGAAAGCTATAGATCCTATAAAATTGCTTATATTGTTATATAATATGACATCTAGATATAGATATTATCATTTCTAAAATCAGTGAATATTTCAAAATATCAATATTATTAATATTTTTTATTATTTATATTTAATTTATTATTATTTATATTGTATAATTGATATTAATTATTATTATTATTATTGTATTTATGTTTAATATTATTGAAGCATTGTCTAAAACATAACCCTCTACACTACTCCACTCGGTTATGTTTTAGACAATGCTTCAATAAAATTTCATTTCTATGCTGATGATACTCAGCTGTATATCTCATTTTCTAGCTCAGATTCTGACTTGAAATTGTAACACCTTTCATCTGTTCTTGACAAAGTTTTTTAAAGATTTTTGCAGTAATCGTCTCTCTGTTAACCCCTCTAAAACCGAATATCTTTTAATCGGCTCTCTCCAGCAAAGAACCAAAATTGCCAATTCCTCCATCTATTTTCAAAATCTTGCTCTCACTCCTACTCCCAAAGCTAAAAACCTCGGTGTCATGTTTGATGAAAATCTTGACTTTAAATCTCATATCTCATCTGTCTGTCGTTCATCTTTCTTCCAGATTCGTCAAATCAGACAGATACGGTCATCTCTTGATAAAAATTCATCCTTAATTCTTGCCAACTCAATAGTTCATTTTAAACTTGACTACTGCAATTCATTGCTATATGGTTTACCTTCTTCTCTCATGCGTTTGCAACGCGTTCAAAATACTTTAGCAAAATACTTTAATACTTTTCGAATCTCTAGTCCACCTCTAGTTCCCTGCTTAATAACCTTCATTGGCTTCCTGTAGTTCAAAGAATTAGGTATAAAATTGCTCTTTTAACTTTCAAAACACTCCTTTTTGATAAACCTTCTTACCTTTCTGATCTCCTAATCCAATATCAACCTTCTCGTAAGCTTCGTTCTTCTGATACCAAACTGCTCATAATTCCTAATATTCTCACTTCGTTAGGTAGACGTTCATTTTCTTTCTCCGCTCCTACTGTTTGGAACTCTCTGCCTCCTGATCTTCGCTCATGCTCTACTACTTCCACTTTCCGTTGTAAGTTGAAAACACATCTCTTTCCACCATAGATTTTATTTCATCTTGCCTGACTGTTTTTTGATCACCGGACCGGCACTGTTTAGGATCTTTTATTTCTCTTCAGCACGTGTTTTTTCAGATCGTTTGAATTGAATCGATTTGTAGTGACATGTGATGGGGGGACGTCCCTGACATCATCCTTGTATGAGGAAACGGACGTTAAAAATTTATTATTATTATTACTATTAGATATAGATAGTAGTTATAAAGCAGACGATACCCTATCTCCTTTCTCTGCTCTTTCTCCTCTGGGACCCTGCGCACAAAATATTGAAAATACGAAACTTACAAATAATAATTTCAATAAAATGTGAACTTGTAAATAGAATTATAATTATATAATAATTAGTAGGAATTTTGCAGGGGCGGATCCAGGATTTTTTAAGGGGGGGCCCGAAAATTTTTTTGGAGAGTGTACACATTTTTTTGCTAACACACCGCCTTCTTCGGGACATGTGATATAACCCAAAAAATGCTGTATGAGGGGGGGGGCACAAAATGTTTCAGCATACTGCGCTCGGCTCATAGAGTGAGTGTATTCTCGTATCTTACACCCCCCCACTCACACCCGTACTAAAGTGAGAGGACATCCTAAAATGCCTAAGATCCTACATTTGTTTAGGAAAAAAAGTAGTATAATTTTTCCACCTCTGAAGAAACTCAGCGGATCCGGACCAATTGCAGAAGTGACCTTAATTTGACGAAAGGTGGGGCTAAGCCCCTCGATTCCAGCCAAGGCTGTTTGCACCACTGATCCGGGACAGTGTTCACATTTTTTACTTACACCCTTTTTTCTCTTAGAGGGCCTACAGTGGTTAAAGTGAAAATCGAGAGCTAGTGAAACGGTCAACATTTTCTGGCCCCTTCCATTATATGAAAAAATTCCAGGTAGTCGGACTGTTCGAGTTCCCTCACGTATCCCCCCCCTAACCTCCTAACGCCCTTAAAACATATTTACAACAAGAAATTGTCATAGAAACAATGAAAATATAGTTTAAAATTTTATCGTCGGGCCTAAGGGGGGGGGGGGGGGTCCGGGCCCCCTGGGCCACCCTGGATACGTCACTGGAATTTTGCATTTAGTTGATGAAGTAGTTTCTAAACTTAATGAATTAGTTAAGAATTATATTTATAACTCATAATTGCACAGAACGCAATTATAAACCGATCTTTGAATGGCAATAGCAAAATAAATAAATAAACTTAATCCTCGATGAATCATCTTGGTATACATATACGTATATATGCAATCAATGTTATTTATTAAGTAGATCATAGGAAGATAAATTAGACCTGACAATTGAGAGAGTGCCAGAAAGACTGACTTTTTAATAGACTGAGCTTAATATTTCGTTTATAATTTAAAAACCAAAAATTGTTTTACATTTTCAGAAGTAGCTTCAGAAGGTCTTTTCTATTAAAGGTCCTACCTTTTGTCCCTCAGGTCCAGGTGGTCCCAATTCTCCCTTACTTCCTTTATTACCCGGAGCTCCTAGCAAACCCTTCAAACAAACGGGACATTTTAATTTTAAACATTAGAGAGAGAACCATGACCATTTTAAGAGAATTAACATTCACTATATTAAATGATAATAAGGAACAAATGCAAACATTATAACATACACATAGAAATTTCTAAAAAATTAATAAAATCTCCAATCAACCAAGATCGTTGTATTTCTTAATTATACAAATTTTCACTCGGCCTGTGTTGGGGCTAATGGGGAATAGACAAATCGTAAACTACACGTGTCGTAAGAGATGACTAAGCAGGAACTGAAGAAGGCAAACGAAATCATCTCAGTTAGGTCAAAAAACTAAATGTTTCACAAATCTAACGATTAAGCTAAATACAGAGTTATTTAAAGAACATTTTGTTATTGAAATTATGATTAAATTTAAATTAACCCCAGAGAAATCCCGTGTTGTGTCCGGGACAGTGAACAATACACCTATCATTGACTGATTGTTGCGTAAGAGGAGACTGAGCAAGAACTGACAAAGGCAACGGGAAACCCCGTTAGAAGTCATATAATTCCCGAGCTATAGGCTACACCAAGATGTAGATATGGCATAGCCTTTTGTTAAAGGATTAACGCTTTAATCGATGGCGTGCTCTTTATGGAGTTTGAAGCAGCTTGTGAGTACCAATTAGTACATTTAACCTGTCACTTTTCAGAACAGTACAGAGAAAGAGAGATAGAGAAATCAAGATGTGTACTAGAATCCTAACTCAAACCAAAGAGATTTAGTAAAGAAAAGTGCTGAAAACAGTCTAATAAATAAAACATAAATAAACCAACGAAATAAAGATCACATTTAGATGTTAAAATATAATACCTTAAACAACACTCAATTTGGTTAATTAATACTTGCTTTATTTATTAGTACTGATAGTATCAGGAACTCAAAAGAGTAGAGCCAGAATTTTTTAAATAAACTCTTAAAAGGCTGGACTACCAAATTAGCTTGCGACACGTTATCGTTGTTTCTTCTTCCTTTGACATAATTTTATTTTATTAATTATGTGTTTTACGTACACATTGGGTCTCTAATATTGACAGTTCAAACAATGACATGTTATTAGACTATATTTACTTCAGTACTACATGTATTACCACTTAGACGTTTTTAATTGTGTCATATTAAGACATTGATAAAATCAGTTTGTTACTTAACTACGTAACTGTACATATATATTGACTCAGTAAGTGCATAGCACTAATTAGTCAATATACTACATTTATCTATAAGATTACAGCAACTATTTGCAACTGACTTGTCAGTTTGCAAAAGCTGAGTTGTCAATTTACTACTGCAACACTGATCAGACAGATTACAACATAGATTTGTTAATTCACTACATTGACTTGTCAGGTTACAACATTGACCTGTTAGTTTATTACTTTGATCTGCCTGTTAACAATACAGACTAGTGTCATCATTAATATTATACGTATTAATATGATTCATACTATCAGTGGACAAAGCTGCTTTGTTATCAAACGTCAGTAGAAGGTCATTTTACAACACCGTTTTTCTAAACGTCTACACAATTTTGTTCAAGGGTCATTAGGTCACTTACATCTCGACCTCGGGTCCCGTTCCTACCAGGAACCCCTGGGGGGCCAATTCTACCAGGCGCCCCCTGTGCGGAAAAATATACTTTATACTTAATCGAAAATGGACTAATTAATTTGACGCTGTACATATACGTTTTAATATAATCATTTCTTTATTCGTCTAAAACAGACAGGATCATTTTATTAATTTAATATTAATAAAATATATTTTATTAATGTATGAGAAAACTAATAATAATGTGAAAAACTAAATTAAATAATAATTTAATATATGAGAAACCTAATTATAATGCTTTAAAATTGAGAGAGATTTCAATAATTTGGTACAGGCATTTCTGGCTGATTCTGTAACATAGCCCTATTGACAATGTAAAGATGTTGCGAAGAAATTGTTGGAATGTTGTGTAAATACATGTATGATTGCATGAAATACACACATGCATCAATTTCATTTGGCTAATATAAGCAAAGTCAAGTGATATTAATGTGAAAAAGCTGTTCATATACTGGCGCCAATTGGATAAGAAGATACGAGAGAAGAGAAGATAGATCTGATAGATTTGAAAATAGTCTGTCAAAAATACTTGACATAGAGAAATATAAATAGAAATGAGAGAAGAGAAGATAGATCTGATAGATTTGAAAATAGTCTGTCAAAAATAAATGTATAATTTGTGCATATGAAAAGATCATGATGGAAAATGACACAATAATACCAATTTAATATACGGAAACGGTACTATAGAAAGGTGCACAGTAATAGCTGCTGTTTGAAAATTATAGTTACAGTTAAAGACTTGCGTATAATTTAAGTTAAATTATTTTACCGGCAAGCCCATAACTCCTTGTTCACCGGGGTTGCCTCTAAATCCCTAAAACATTCAATATCGACATTTAATATAATTTTCTTTTAAATTATTATCATTTATTAATACATTTCTCAGATTTTATTCAAATTTAGGAATACAAATTTTACAGATAATTAAATAATTTTAAACAGATGCGACAAGCTGTTGAATAAATTCAAAGCCAATCCAGAGAATCTGAAAAAATAACGATGCGATTTCAGTCACTTATTTTGCAAACTCTTGCGATTTTTATCAGATCTTTCAACAGTCCTCAGTTCAATCTCAGGTCCATCATCTCTACCAAATTACAGGCACATTACCAGCGGCTTCTTCTGAGTAGCTGCTATGATTTATAGATAGGTTAATCAAGTATCTAAGTAGTCGCTGTTG